>JAJONR010002807.1:0-88263 GCA_029582245.1 Solanum etuberosum
CAATTGATAAAAACGACTGAACAGTCCCTAGCTTTAAATTCTTCTGAACAAACTATTCGTTTGTTGAACAAAAATGATATTAATTTATATAAAAACATATACAATTTTATGCATATTGGCATGGTTCAGATTGCTTTTAAACCTCTAACTCTCAAAGGGTTACCAGAGACTTTTCTAGCAGCTCTTCGTGATGCTAGAAATTTAAATTTTCGACAATCTTTGATGGGTTCAATTGAATCAACTGTGGCATATGGTCCAGTTTATTTTAATACTCAACCAAATCTTCAGTTATCGCTTTCAGATGTTAATATTCTAGATGCGTTAACTTTGAATATAAAAACTCATGGTTATAATTACGCGCCGGGTTCCGAGCTTATATGTTTATCTTATAGAATTTATTATAAATTACTGACTACTATGAGTCCTAGATGTAAATTATATGATACATCCAATCAAACTATTTTGGTCGAAATAAATTTTGCTAAATACAAGGTTACCACCAGAAGACCGATCAGGTGGGACGAGATTGATTTTCCTAATACTTGGATTCTAGACTCGGTAATACCTCCTAGTCAAATTACGAATAATTTGACAAATGATGATTTTTCTCATGTTACTCAAAATCCAGATGGCAGGATTCATATTCAATTTAATGATAAGTCTGCTGTTTATAATACACATTCATTCTCTGATCATCGGTTATTACCATCTGTTCGTCATATTTTACCTATTGAACCATTATATGGTCCAGCTAGAAATCGTGCAGCATCCTTGCATACTATAGAATCATCTATTAGTAGGGTTAAAATAAATCCTCATACAAATAATGTTCAAGATTTCTGTCATATTAAAAATTGATTAATATAATGAAATTTAATATATATGATAAGGATGTTTATCAAATTAGATGATTTTTTCAACTATTTATACATATTATATAGATATTTTTTTACACTAATATAAAGATATGGATCAAAATTATTAAATTTTATCGAATTCGTGAGTGCATTTAGAATCATTAGGTATGTGATTTAATGAAGTAAAACACATGTTAATTAATTAAAGTTAAATAAAATGACCTATAAACTCAAACACGTGGCATACATATTTGGATTGGTGTATACACCGGGTGTGGATAAGTTTTACTCGAATCATTGCTAAGATTGGATCCAAAAAATAGGTAACAAATAACAAAAAGATTCTTGTTTTCAATATTTTTCAACAATATTAATCTATGTATAATATTGATTAAAAATTTGAATATATACATTTTAATTAATTAAATTAAAAATGCAATTAAAGTTTCTGTATTAGATGTTTAAAATAATTTTCTCTATAAAATAATTTTAATATTAAAAGCACATTGGTACTTGCATTTTTTAGTAATTTGACTCTCAAAAGCACTTTTTTTTAAAAATAAGTCAAAGACAAATTATTTATCAAAAAAACTTTTCAAATGAATTTACCAACCATAAATTATTTTTTATTTTTTAAAAAAACACTTTTCTGAAAAGTTATTTTAATAAAAACGCTTCTAAAAATTATCAATTTTTAACAGTAATGTCAAATAGACTCTTAGTGACTCATAGATTATTCTATAATCAGAAAAAGTTACTAGAATTGGGAATGTCATATTCATACTTTTGTTTGCCTACTTGTTAAACATCAACTCTATTTCAGCATTATTGAAGCATAAATATTTTTATTCCACTCATGTTGGATCAAATTAGAATTTTTTGTAAAGCATATTCTTATTCCACTTATAGATTGTTATTATTACATGTAAAAGTAGGGGAGATTATTAAATAAAAGAGGACAGTTAAAAATTGTGGTATTTATTCTTAAATTAAAGATCTCAAATTTTAGTCTCTTAAAAATGGAATCATTTTATCGGTTACAATATAGTAGTGGGACTGCTCCACCTTTAATCATAGGTTTCGATTTCGAGCTCTGGGTATGGAAAAAATGATGGACGGCACTACTCCACCTTTAATCATAGGTTTCGAGTTCAAGCTCTGGGTATGGAAATATTGTAGACCCTGCAGTGCGCAATCCAAATTTAGTCGATCGGAGTTCCAATATAAATATCGAACATCGGATAGAAAATCCAAAAAAAATCATTTTTATAGAAAGTGTTTTCATCCCATAATCGGATCGGTCCCAAAACAAATATCATACACCAAGAGAGAAATCAAAACAAAATAATAAAGAGGAGTCTGTATACTCAAATTTCCTAAATTTTAATGGTTTGAAGCGTCTCAGAAATCACTGAATTAGCCTTTGTTTATTTTCTTGGAATAAAATTATTTTTTATCGTATGAATAATTTGTCAATTGTTAAATGGATTTCTTGTGTTAAAGTTTGGGAAAAAAAAATGATTGACACCGTCAATTTTAATTTTATAAAAACAATTGAAAAGTAATTTTCAAAAAGTTAGCCGACATCATTTTATATTCAAATCTTCGTTTCAACTTGTTTAAAAACGACCCAAAAAATGTTTATACTATTGTTGGTTGAGAATTCGAATATTGCTCTTTGATAGATGACATATTTATTATTAAATTCAATGTATTTTCAAAGGGGCTTACCTAGTTTTCTATTATTGTTGGTTGATGGATGAAATATACTCATTCAATCAAAACGTATTTGAATTAGTGAAATTGTAAAGAGTCAATATAACCATTATGATATAATTTGTCATTTGTTTGTTTCATGTCTATGTTTTCCATACGTTAAAACAATATAGAGAGATTGTTCTCTCAAATTATTTGACTATATATATATCCTCTAGCCTGAGCCACATCTAATTTATAAGTTGAAAAAGACTATTCTACCGTTTAAGACGGGGAAGACCAAGTCAATTTAAACTAGTCAAGATTTTGGTTACCAAATGGTTTAAAGAATGTGATCAGTGTTTTAAAAGGCTGGCGTGAGGTGAGATGTTTTATGTAATATCGGACAAGAAGTAAGTCCTGAGATACTAGATGTAAGTCTCATGAATTTATGGAGCGTACATCTCATGTATATTCAATTTTATAATTTTTTTATTTAAAAAAAGAAGCAAAAGTAAAACTTAATTTCAATGATTATACAAACAAATTTTAATAAATAATCAATAATATAAAAAAGTATAATTATTATTATTTGAGAAATGTAGTAAGAACCAATAATAGAAAATGTATTATAATTATTTTTTGAGAAAGGTAACAACTAACCACACAAAAAAGATGGCCAAAATATTCTTTAAAATGAAATCATCATCCATCTTCACATTTATTAGTCATTTCCATCCTCAATTAATATTTGCACTGATTATTGTTTATATATTCTAAAGAAGAAGTAGGATAAAAAGTACTAGAATAATAACAAAAAATGAATAAAGTTGTCGCAGAAACATAGTGTTATGAAAGTTCTATACTATCAATTTCAAACACGATTATCTAAGAAATTATTTATAGCAATGTAATTTTCAATGAAAATTTGGTTATACATTCTAGAAAAAATCACTACATCCTGAAATAATATTATGGCTTAAAATAAAAATATGATATAAAGCAAAAATAGTTTTAAAACACACACACAGACGCGCGCACACGCACAGAGCGTGTCACGTACGTTTTTACCCCGTGACTTACGTTTTTACTCTCGAAGCTTATGCCCCAAATTTTAGGACTTATGCCCTATGAATCTACGCATTTAATTTGCGTACCAAAGTATTTTTGATACGCATCGCTCCGAGACTCGCCCCTAAAACGTTTTTGCAAGCACTAAATGTGGTTAGCTTGCTATGTTAAATAAATTGTATTATGCATTAATTATAAGCCCGTTTACTTTTACGAGAACAAAAATATGAGAGTTTTAAGCATATTTTTAAAAACTAAAAAGAATAAAAAAGAATCAGTCGATGCAACTATAAGTACGACTAGTATTATACATTTGTTCAAAAAGAATCCTCTCATCATCGATCAAAGTTATGTGATATTGAATGAAATGATTTGAACAAATGTATAATACTAGATACAAAAGTCTGGATAAGTCCGGGCCTAATATATATTATTTTATTTATTTTAATTTTATAATTTTACTGTCAATTATCTTTATAATATTTTAAACGTACTTTTTAAATAATATATGTGACACATGTGATATTTTGAGAGTCCTAATTTTCAAGTAGCCACAATAAACCTAAAATGACTAAATTATCCTCGAACTTAGTAGATATTTCCAAGAAGCACACACATCAACCGAGATGTGTGTGTTTATTCCCTCTTATATACTAGATGGGCATGACCCGTGTCAACACGGGCACAACACTTTATATTTTCGAATAGTTGATGCTTTATATATTGTCATTTGGTGATAAATGATAAGCTTATATGCTAGTATCATTGATGCAAGTAGAAGACATGTATACAAAAATAGTTAAGCTATGATAGATATGTTTTCAAATATGCATATTGGCAGAATCATATGTACAGACCAAAGTAATCTGTGTTGTTTCTACTTACCACCGAATCTTATCACATAGATTGTATATTGCCTTTACAAAGTTTTTGGCTCAGTCAATTTTTTGTTTCTTAAAACGATTAGAGACCGACTTCGCCCTATTTTTCTCTTTGCTCGTACATTTATTTGCCATACCACAAAGAACACTTTTACTACCTGCCACCTTAGAACAATTATGTGATGTGGTTCACACATTTTCCCTCTGCTAAAAATTAATTGACGGTAAAATTTAAATTGAAGAAATTTGATAAAGTCAACAAAATTATCTATTGCTTTGACAAATCTTGATATAATAAATCTCAAAATAAGTACGACTTCTACATACTTCACAATGTTAACAGATATGTGTGACTAAAACTTTGATATATACGCCAAAAACTAATAGTAAATGTTATAATTAATTCATAGTATGTGTAGGAGTGCATCTCTCCGACTTTTCACGAAGCCTATTGTATGCCAACATCATGAAAAATATCACTATTTTGAGAAGAAAAAATTTGAAAGTTCATTTTATTTTTTAAAAAGAATACAATTGCATCTCAATATTTTAAGCTAAAACTAAAATTCATTTATCCGTATTTGCATCATCAAATATTTTCAACGTCTTTATTTGCTTTACTAGTATACTCAACAAATAGCATATAAATGATATAATTGATGGTGTATTCTTGGTAAGACTTGTTTACATCATTTTTAAGACGTACGTAGGTGCATAAATCATGTGCAAAATTAGTTATCCAAAAATAAAATCATCTTAACATTTAACGATTAGTATTCAGTATAGTTCTCATAAAAGAATCTACTTACTTTTCTTTTTCTTTTTCTTCTTTAGACCATATTCTCCCAACACACGAATGATATGGTAAAGATTGTTGTTTTTTTGAACATTTTAAAATCAACTAAAAGCACTTCATAATCACCAATAATATTAACATTAGAATATACAAAAGGCAACTATAAGGAACAGAAGATTATGATATGTTTACTTTTCTCCATTTACTTTTTTATCTTTTTGAGAACTTGCTTTTCCATTTGCTATTTTTTCCCACATGAAATGTATTACTGCAAAAAATGTGTATTAGAGAAATTAACAACAGTTAGTTTTATCTTTGGCCTAGTAGCTCTTTATCCATATCACTTGAGTCGAAAGATGAAAAAAATATTAACTTCTTAAGATAATATATCTCTATTTATGAAGATAAATACTACTTAAATTGATCTCACTTATTAGTTGAAATAAACAAAATCATATATGTAGACTGGTTCATGTCAATCGATCCTCCTAACCTACATTCATATGTACAACAAAGTTAGACGATACATACATTTTTACTCATACAAGTTATAAATAGGTGATATATATTTTGATAAAGGATTATCTGATCCAACATGAACGATCTCATATCCAGGTAAAAGCATTTAAAACAAATATTTTTTTGACAAAAATGTGATATAATTAAAATGCATACCCTATATTGTTGAATAGTTCTTTCTAATGAATGTCAATTATGTATTTTTGGAATTGCTAAAATACGGATGCTTACCTAATAGAACCGGAGGAAATTAAAATAGAAAACTGCTTAATTGTTTTGGACATTCATCAGACACTTTAGTAGTGTAAGAAGTTCTTCCTTCAGATTCCATGAAGGGCATTTGAATACAACACCAAAAGCACATAGATTCCACAATAAAACATGAAGAGGAAAATCAAATATGAACAAATCTTATCCCTAAACACTAACTAAAACGAAAAAAATAGAAAGCTAATGACAACTTCAGAAGTTATTTCGTGATAATTAAACCGTGTAAATGATGGTCTCCAAGCAAAACCAAGGTTAACTCAGAAAAAAAATTCCCTCAATTTTCAATTATGCCAAACGAATAAATTATAAAATTTTAAGAAACAGAGGATTTGAGAATGAAAAAGAAAGAAAAATACTTTAAAGTACACATGTTTGCACATACAATTTACGTGTCCAAAGGAGAAGAACCAAAAAATCAATACCGACGTTTCTATTAAAGAGTGGTAAAATTGAGAATTTTCAATTTAGTACAATTAACAAAGCTTCTTATACAACTTTAGAGTGCAGTGTTCGTACACCTACACTCTCACTTCTAAATAAGAAGAAAAAATAGTAGTGGATAGTGGATACACATATTTGAGTAGCATTAGTTGGGTATTTAATAAAAAAAAACAGAAAAAAATTAAATAAATAAAAACACTAACAACGGAAGAAGTTGGTCATCAATACACTTGCTAAAATCAGAATTATAGTTTTCCTATGAACAATTTGAGTTTCATCTTCATGTCCTCTAGAAAATCGAGAATTTTGGCGCATTCAAGGGTGTGACTTAGTGATTGATTAATGAAGTGGTTGAGAATTATGAGGTCTCAAGTTCAAAATTCAACAGAGACAAAAAATACTAGGTAATAGATTGAGTTACTTGGTACCTATTGTTGGTGGGAGGTAAACCCAGACACCATGGTCATAAAAAATTGAGAATTTTGGCGATACTTTTCAAGATGCTTTTTCTAAAGCTCAATGTCAGTACAAGCCGTTTACATGATTGATAATTCGTGCGATCTGTAACGTTACTCCAGAATTAGTAACTTTTTATATAGTTTAGGTGTGCATGCAACAACATACCCACTGAAATCTCACAAGTGGGGTATGGGGAGGAAGCAGTTTACATGATTGATATTCCGTGCGGTAACGTTACTAAAAGGGAGCAACAACAACAACAAAATAATGCAATAATAGAAACACAACAAACAACATACTAGGATAGATTATTGAGAACAATAATAAATAATGATGGATATAAAAACAAGAACTACAGTAATACAACTAGAACAATGACAAACACCAACCATCATAAACAAGACAACACTACACTACCTACGAACCTTCTACCCTAATACATGTCTTCCACACTCTCCTATCTAAGGTCAAGTCCTCGGTAATCTAAAGTTGCATCAAGTCCTGTCTTATCACCTCTCTCCAATGCTTTTTAGGTCTACCTTTGTCTCTCCTCGTATGCTCTATAACCAATCTCTCGCACCTCATCATTGGTGCATCCACGCATCTCCTCTTCACATGTACAAATCATCTCAGTCTCGCTTCTCTCATATTGTCCACCACGGAAGCCACTCCTACCTTATTTCAAATATCCTCATTTCTAATCTTATCGCTCCTAATATGACCACGCATCCACCTCAACATTGTCATCTCCACAACATGCATTTGTTGAACATGAGAGTTTTTTTACTATACAACCCACACAACAGTGTCGGTTTAACCAACACTCTATAGAACTTATTTGAGTTTTGGTGGTACTTTTTTTTATCATACAAGGCTCCAGAGGCAAGCCCACTTCATCCATGTCGTATCAATATGATATGTGATATCCTTCTTGATGTCCCCATTCCCCTGGATTGTAGACCCAAGGTACTTGAATCTGTCTCTCTCGGGGATATTTTATGTTATGGATGTATACCGTCAGTTTGATTCGATTTTGAAGTTTATTCGTTCGAATTATCTGTTATCGATTTGTAGACATGCTTAACCATTAAGAACCATTAAGATATTGACTTATGAGTTATTAATCGTTACCGTTTTGGTTATCGGTTTAACCGTTAAGATTTGACACAAAAAATAAATGATTGAAAATCACTTAGAAACATAGTTACAAACCAAATAAACCATGCACATGAGTTGATAGATTGTATCTTGCTAAAAAACAACACTAACATATTGTAGAATAACCGAAAGTTTGAGACTACTGAAAATAAAAATATGAAACTAAATTCTAAGTCAAGGACTTTATGTATATAAATATAATTTATTAATTTACTATCGGGTTATCAGTTAATCCGTTAAGAAAAAACCTCAAACCGTTAAGAATCAACAGTCCGATAATAAACAAAAATCAAAATCATTATTAAAATTGTTAAACCAATAACCCATTACCGATGAACCAATAACTTTTTTCCGTTTAAGTATTTGGTTTAAGTTTGATTTCACTTTCACGCCTTTCGATGCATCGCCTCACTGAATTTAAACTCCACATACTCTGTCTTGGTCTTCTCAACTTGTGTCACGACCCAGGGATACACCCTAGACGTAACATGGCATACAAGACCCCGAGAGGCCTCATATAAGCCATTTAGCTTTCATCACATAAAATAATAGAAATGAGCGGGAATTTAAAACATTTCAATAACATCAAAGTCTTTTATAAAAACGAGCGAAAGTCTAATACACTTGTCTCAAACCATCTAAAACATAAATGTCTTTGGGACGCAGCCCATACAATAGTTCTAAACATAAAATGAAATACATAAGAACATGGTGTCTATCTCCTCGAATGCTATGGGGACTAACCAAAACTTCAATCCTTGCTTCTACTAAGATCCTAGCCACGGGGATAGAAGTCAATATCGCCGGACCCTACATTTGATAAGAATGTAGGCAAGAGTATGTGTTAGTACAAAAATGTACTAAATATGATAGCTAGCATAAATTATCCTCATAGGCATAACATAAGCATTAGTCAACGTAAGACATAAGCCATAAGCATAAGAGATAACAACATAAGTCATAAGCATAATCAATGCACATAGATCATCATAATGTGAGAGGAATACTTCTCAAGTAACCTCAACTAATCCTTACTAAGACTTGGGTAATTCACCTCTAGTCATACATATCAAGGAAGGCAACTCTAGCAACATTCCAAGCTAATCATACATCATACAAACAAATCTCATATTAAAACATACTTACG
The DNA here is from genome assembly GCA_029582245.1 of Solanum etuberosum. NCBI lineage: Eukaryota > Viridiplantae > Streptophyta > Magnoliopsida > Solanales > Solanaceae > Solanum > Solanum etuberosum. The sequence goes on from JAJONR010002807.1 coordinate 9,295, forward strand.
ATACTTCCTTGAAGTAACCTTGTTTCATCATAAACATGCTATTTAATTAGGGACTAATCCCTCTTTAGTTACCTCTACTATTCATGGAAGAGTACTTCTTTACTAATCCAAGACAAGTCATCACACATGATGGTTACGATTTACCAATTCAAGGCTATCAAGGAAAAACACCTCATTATACTAGACCAAGCTATCATGGAAGGCATACTCTCATGCAAGTCCAAGCTACTCAAGGAAGGGTACTATTATTCAATCCAAGCTACCAATGAAATTGTTTGGCCTTACCAAGTCATGCTATCATGCAAGCATCCTCTCATGCTAGTTCAAGCTAACCTTTGGAAGGGTACGATTTCTCAATCCAAGGCTATCCATGAGATCTACTACTCAAGCTACCATGCATGGTCTTGTCTTACTAAGTCAAGCTATTCATGAAGGGATCTCATATCACAACTTCAAGCTATCATAGTTAAACATGCTTTGATTCATTTTAGGTGAGCAAACCTTTCAACCTAGAATAATTCAATGTGAGAAAGCCTTTCACATTCATACATTCATAAGGTAGATCATGTGGGTAAAGTTCTTCCACAACAATTCTATCTAATAATCTACCATTATCATAAGAGCTTCACTCTCAAAGCCCTAACATTCATAATTCATCATATTAGTTTTACTCTCAAAGCCCTAGCAATCAACATTCATAACTACAAGCCTTACTCTCAAAGCAACACTTCTTATAATCATCACATATGCCTAGATCTCAAGACATTCTAATCACATGCTTCACTCTCAAGCAATTCTAATCATATAACATCATATAGGCTCAATCTCAAGCACTACTAATCATGATTCATCATGTATACTTTAATCTCAATCAATTCTTGTCTATATGTTTTACTCTCAAGCAATCTACTATACATATCATCAATCCTAAAAGATTATCTCTAAATCCTCAATTTCCCCTTTTTATGGCATAAAACCCATTAACATCAATTTCATCTTTCTAGACATGGGTTAGGCATGGGTACATGAAATTTCATCCTAAAAACATGATTTACTATCAATTCAATCATAAACAATCATTATCCACTCAATTGGATCAACATTCATCAATACCCACAACATTTGAAGAAACCCTAACTCAACTTGGGGAATTCTTCTTCAAATTGGGGGAATTCTAGGGGACTCCATGGGAGGAAGAATCCCATGGATGAAAAATCATCATACCTTGATTACAAAGTCCACAAAGCTTGGAAGATTGGAGGCTTGACTTGACCTAGCTTGCACCCTCTTCTTCTTTTTCAACTTTCTAGAGAGAGAATTATTTGAGAGAGGAGTTTTGGGATTTCTTTGGGGTTTTGAAATAATGACTTAGAATCAATTAATTTAGGGGTCTAAAGTACTTATATAGGTGGTCTAGGCTAGGGTAAAACGACACCGCTTAATTCTAATTAAAATCGAAAAGTCCCATTATGCCCTTAAACTAACCGTCCAGGCTGACCCACGAGACCACGTTGACGGGCCGTGGATGGACCTACGGTCCGTCCTGGTCAAGGGTGGTCTGGACTGGGACTTTTGGCCCACCTACGGTTCCCCTAGCCACGAGTCGTGGACCCATCGACGGGACGTGGGTCATGGCGTGGTTACTGCCTTAGGAAGTGTTCTTGTTGCCCATCTACGAGGCCACCTACGGGGCGTGGACTCACCCATGAGCCGTGGTTGGTCACTGTGAGGTGGTACCTTGGAGTTCTAACATGATATGCCCTCTATCTCGAGTTCGGGGTGTTACAACCTGAACCCTTTAGTCTTCAAACTTTGTCTCCACACATCTAGCTTAGTATTAACTCCATTGCACGTCTCATCAATCAGTACTATGTCATCCGCAAATAACAAACACCAAGGTACCCTATCTTGAATGTCTCGCGTCAATTCATCTATCGTCACAGGAAAGAGAAACAAACTAAGAATCGATTCTTGATGTAACCCTATCTCTACCAAGAAATGCTTTGAATCTACTCCCACTGTTCTTATCCAAGTTTTAACTCCTTTGAACATTTCCTTTATCGATCTAATATATACTACCAATACGCCTCTTGCCTCTAGGCAACGCCACAAGACTTCTTGAGACTTTATCATAGGCCTTTTCAAGATCGATGAACACCATATAACTTAAGTGTACAAATAAAATAATTCTAACATTTCTCTAAAAGCAGATTTTAACTTTTACTTCCCTCTAATTTTATCTTTAATATTAATTTTTAAATATCAATTAATTTGAGTATTATAATAAAATAATTGTGATTATGGTTTCTTGCAAAATCCAACTACAAGTAATATATGTGATATGAGAATCCACTGTCGCTTTTTTGGAAGAAAACAAAAGGAAAATTTGGCCCCCTTTTCTTCCTCTTTTGATTCCTCCAAAAGACCAAAACCTATCTATTACTTCCACTCACAAACGCACCGCTATATCTCTCTCTTCCCCAATCCTTCACAACCCCAAGAAAAATCTCACTTTTCTTTGTTCATCTTTGTGTATGTCTGCTCAGCTTTACTATACTTTCTTCTGTTTGATTTTTGTTTCTAATTAATGGAGAGATTACATGCCAAAGACTTCACCAACTTGGTTTACTCATCCAGCTCTATATCAGGTTTCTACAAATTTTGCTCATTCGTTTTGCTTTTCTACACTGATTCTTGAGTTTTTATTATGCTATTTTATATTTGATTCTATCTGGGTTTTGTTTTATGCCCAAATTATTGTTCGATTATTTAATGGGGTTTTGTTGTTTTTGCTATCGCTATTCTTCTATTGATACAAAAGGTGAGCTGTTTGATGCATCACAATATGCCTTTTTTGGTGGAGATGTTGGGGAAGAAGTTGAGTTGGGGGGTTTATTAGAGGACGATGATAATTGCATTCATGCGTTGGGAGATCGTAGTGGTGATGATGAAGTACCGGAGTACCATTTGTTTGAAAAAGATAAGGTACTGTACTGTTTGTTATTTTTGGGGGTTGTATTTTACATATGTGTTTCTTAATTACGGTGAGGTTTACTCTCTTTCAATATATTGTCTAATTACGTGTTGTCAACTTGAGAAGGGAGAATATGAAAGAGAGTTGACTTATATGCTGAAAGATTCACTCTTTATCTCTCATGATTGATCTTAGTATTAGAAGGATTTCACATGTGGAGATCCATTGTATCATCTGTTTGATTAACATTATAGGACTTATTATTCATAAACAATGATATGATCCTTATTTTTAACTATTTGTTGTTGTGTTTGGCACATTTTCCTTCCAATTGATTAAGAAACGAGCTTGATTAATCTTTCACTGGGGAGTCAATACAATAATATGAAATTTCTGCAACCCTGCACATCCTCTGCTTTGTTCCTTCATTTCCCTCTAGCCTAAGAATCCTTAACCTCTCCCACCTGCACTTCTTATAAGAACAAAATTTAGAATAAATCTCCCCTTAGTCTACACTCAACAAACTGTGAGTCCACCTTATTCTTAGAACTTACCCTAACTCCAATTCGCTAATGGAGGGTTGAGTATGGCCTTTTATGGCACTTTTCCTTTTTCACAGTGAATCCTGTCTACTGGTTTAGGTAAGTGGAAAACGAGGAGATGACAAAAGTTTGGCAGAAGACAATTTGGGTTCTTACATTATGTTTAGTTAGGTTTGAGACTCTGTCCACAATGGACTACATTTTCTCATTTCACTGAGAATTAAGATTAAATATGTTGAGTACAACACAGTATTGCAGATTCTACAAATTGAAAGAAAAGAGGCAGCCTGTTTCACTTAGCCCTGCTATGTGCGGATGTGGTTAAGGGTTGGACCACATTGGGTTTTATGCTTGCAGCCTTACCTTGCATGAGGTTCTTTCTATGGCTTGAACCCGTCACCTCCTAGTCACACAACGTCCACCTTTACCTCCCCTTCAGATTCTACAAACTGAGAATTTTAAAAAAACTTTTCCCTTTCGTCGACGTGGTCTGCCAATTTGAGCTGTTTAATTTGAAACTCTGGAGAGTTTGCAAATGTCATAACTATTATATAGTAGAGTTGTTTTTCCCCCTCAATGAACAATTATTTGTATAGTCATTGGTCATCAGTGCTTGTAGCTTCTCATTTACTTGCATGTGTGTTATGTCTAATCTGTAAACCCGTTGGTATTTCTGTCTAATGAACATGTTCCTGCTCTTTATAAATATGATACTGTGATTAGTATCTTGACAAGTTACTAATAAGTTGTAGAGTTTCATAATATAATTTACTATCTTTAATTATTTCAATGCTTTATATTCAGGGATCAGCTTTGGGGTCTTTATCCGACATAGATGATCTGGCCACTACATTTTCGAAGGTTAGCCATGTTGCAATGGTTTAAGTGATGGTTATGATTCTATTATCTTCATATTTCTTATGTTTAGGGTTAAATTTTTAGAGTCTCTGTAATTTTTTTATCTTCCTAGCATTGTGGGTCTGTCAATTTTCACTAGAGGGGTTCCTAGACCTTGTATCTGCTCTTCTTGTAGATACTTACGGATATTTTCTTTAATAATAATTTAGGTGTCCCTGCCTGCTTCTGTGGCAAGAAATTTCAAAACGTACTTAGTTCTAGTTCTTCCCGTCTTCCTTTTATTAGAGATAAGTTTTTTTTTTTTAATTATTAGTTTGGTAGTTTAAGATCATTGTATATATTCTTGAATGCTTTCACAACATGCTGTGATTTCTGTAGTATGTTTGTGCAGTTGTATTCTCTAAATGTGTTTTAATGATATTGGTACCTTCTAGGTTGGTATGTACTTCATTAAGTGAAACACTGTCTCCAATATAATTCTTTTATTCTGTACATCTCGTAAGATAAAACAGATCCTGATGTTACATTGTCTTACTGTCTTGCATTACCTTATGCAGTTAATGCAATACCATGGCCATGATCATCACCAACTAAAATAATACCATAACAACTTAGTTGCACTCAATCTAAAAGAATGGTGGGCAATGAGATGTTCCTTGTTGAGACTTACATGAGTACTTTTTATTTATTTTTTCTAGTTGAACAGAAATGTCACTGGACCAAGGCATCCTGGAGTAATTGGTGACCGTGGATCAGGATCTTTTTCCAGGGAAAGTAAGTGCAGGCATTGACTCATCTTTATGTCGTTATCTGATGTTGTTATTGCGTATTTGATTCTCTTGAACTTCTTGTTGTGTAGTCTTCCATTTTGATTGTACCTTCTACTATCATCTGAGGTCGCCTTTTGCTACAGAGAAATTTCATTATTTTTTCCATCTGGCACACCTTTCGCTAGTTCGAGGTCTGAGATAACTTATATAGATATTGAAATTTCAGATGATTGTTCCACTCGTTTATCATTTTAGGGACTCAATTTTGGACTGTTTGTAGGCAACACTTTTTGGGTAACCGACTAAGTCTTTGCCTCATCTTCCATGCTTGATTTCTGACTTGAGTACGGAACAATTTGTGGGTAATAGTCAAGAGACACAATGTCTTTGTTGTCTCCTCTTCCATGTTTGGTTAGTAAGATAATTGATATATTCTTGGCACCTTGGAGACTGAATTGAAGTTGCTGCCCACTGTTTATTCCTTATTTGTTGCTGATGATATTTCTAGAAAGCACAAACTTGCCTATTACCATTATAGGTTCTTTAATACTTCGGTAGGAAATAGTGCATGTATATACTCCAGCCCTTTGGATGATAGGCATTGTTTTATCCAGCTTCTGCCAGGGGCGCCTCAACATGGCTGGAAGCCAAATTTTAGTGAGGAGTTTAAGCCCTTTTCTGAAAAAGAAAAGACGTCTAATTTTCTAGATTCTTAAAATGCAGAGTTAATTATTTCTTATAATTGACTTCTTCTAATAATTCTTTTTTAAAGCTTTCAGTTAGCTGATTTATATTTTAAAGTTAGTTTGCTGAAATAATAAAAATCACTCTGTACCTATGAATTATTAGTATTAATAAATATTCAAACTAAAAAAAAGATAGTACAAAGTTAAACAACAAAATGTGTTCGGATGAAACGAATTCTGGATTAGTTTTAAATAATTTTTGATAGGTGGATTAGATTCAAACATATTTCAATAGGATGAGATTCTGTATGATATCTTAAGTTTCAAAATGGACCTTTAGAGACAAATTATCTTCTCAAAATATTAATTGTATTTTCCAAATCTATTTTGGGCTATTGTGGGTGTATTTGGTGAAAAGAGAAAAGAACAGAGAATTCTTATGAAAATGAGTTGTGAGCAAAATATGTGAGGTTTCTGTTTAGGAGATTGTGTTACATGATGTAAGGAAATTACCTTTTGGGATTCCTAGTTATGGCTTTCCGATAATTAATTATGATTACAATCTTTAAGAATATTTTATACAATTATCCTAGACAGAGAAAGTAAATTTAGCCCATTCGAAATGGTAAAGGAACTGATTAAATTAGAAAGTCAAATCGAGTATGTCAGAGAATGTAATAATTGAAGGAACAATATGAATATTATTATTGAACTGGTATTCTGGGAAGTTCACTTGCCACTGCCATGCGACAACTTATTGGGCTTGGTACTACTGAATTTGGGGACATGCATGCAGCCAGCTTGACTAGGTCTCTGGCAAAGACAAGCATGACCATCACAATCTTTCCTCTTGTCTGCCAAGTTGGACTTGGATACTCCAATTGGAAAAGCAGAAGTTGCCTCTATATTGCTTTGACAAAGGTGTTCTCTTGACACAGTTCTTTCAAAATTGATCTGCCTTTCTTCGATGCCACATTCAAACTTTGTGTCCTTTTCTCTACATTGTTGCAGTTCGATATCTTTATTGTCACTAAAGTAGCATTTCTACATGTGACATAGCATTTAGGCTTTTGAGTGGATAGGTATATTTGTTCTTTGACAAATGAGGTAGCTGTTGTAGCAAGCGAACTCCACTTCCAACCAAGAGTTTGGGAGTTTGAATCTCCAAGGGAGCAAAGTGGGAACGTGTTACTGGTTACTGTTGTCTCCTGGGCAGGGTGGACGTTTCTCTAAAAAAAATTCGGGGTGGTGGGTGTGTGGTGTGGTGTATATTTTACCATATACATAAGCAAAGGGAGATTATCGTCATTCTACAATGGCAATCCTGTCTAAAGCCAATTCTGAGGAAAACATCCATTAAGTGTCGTTTTCCTTTTGTTTGTTCATTATTTTATGTTGGATTCCTGTACATTATGTGATCTAGCAGAGTCTAAGGTGAGATCTTCTGCACACTTATGCCCGTTTACTCTGGGAGTTGTCTACTTTGGTTTGACTTCAGCTCCCTCCATGTTCTTGAGGCCACTGTTTCTTCCTATTTATCCACGTATTGTGTACTAAGAGAATGTTACATGGCACAGGTTTACCATTCTCAAAAAAAAGAATGTTACATGGCACATTCTTACAACTTTCAATTTGCTTGCTATTACAGGGTAGCTCGAAGAAATATGTTTCTGAGAAGATTTTTTTTGCTATTACTTTGCCTTGAGAATATTCACTAGATTAAATGTGTTGTTCATGATAGTGTTAATAAAGGGTTGTTTACTGCTTGCTTAAGCCTGAAGCTTGTTGAAGCTCAAGCTGGTGTGTTTCTTCTCGCTTAGTTGGCGCTTTGGTTTTGGTGCCAAGGTTATCGGTGTGTGCCTTTGTACTGATGGGCTCCGGTCATTAAGAGCAAAATACTAGACAATAAATATAGTTGATAAGATGATGCATTAACTGTTAAGATGACATTATGCCTGAAATTTTCAGTGGTTAGGATTAAGAAATAGAAACATAGTATTAGAAAACTAGCCACTAAAAACTTTAAACTACAGAAACCTAATTGGTTTTTGAACTTGATAAACATGATTTTTACTTCATATACATAGCTTCATTATAGCTTTAACCTCTATTTGTCCAAATAATTATTGCTCGTGTTTATAGTTACGTTTTTCTGCATTACAATTATATTTTGTATTTTTCTTCAATAGTTCTTTTTCTGCCAAAGCCCACGCTTTAGTTGATCTTTGCACTTGAAGCCTCAACAGTTTTCATTCTTGTGATGGCTTGCTGTGGATGTCTTTTTGATTAATGGAAGTTATTTGCAGGTTCATCGGCAGCTGAATGGTCAAAGGAGGCAGATTTTCTTGATTGGTTTGATCAGGATTTTTCTGACAGTGAAAGTTACCAGGAAAGCAAAAGATGGTATTCACAGCCACATGTCTCTGTTGTGCATCTTGCGGAGTCGAAACCATTGTATAGGACATCCTCATACCCTCAGCGACCGCAACAACTTCAGCACTTCTTAAGTGAACCCATTCTAGTACCAAAGTCATCGTTCAGTTCTTTTCCTCCTCCGGGTGGCCAGTCTCAACAGTCCTCACCTTGCAGTCATTTGCATCCGCAAAACTTATCATCTCTTGCTGCTGGACCTAAGTCTCCCTATTTCACCGCAAAACTTTAATATGCATTTGCCAGGCTTGCCTCATGGACTCCATTATGGTGGAAACATGTCACAGTTGAACACTAGTGGCCTTTCACTTAATAACCGGCTGCAAAATCGCTGGACCAGCCATGCAGGACTCTTACATGGGGCCATTCTAGTCTCATGAACAGTATCTTACCACATCATTTTCCTCATCAAAATGGGTTATTATCCCCTCAGATTTTGTCCCCCCAGCTGCAGCTGCAGCAGCAGAGATTGCATCTTGCAGTTCAGCCGACTTTAGGTCATTTTTCAGCACGTCAATCTCAATTATTTAATTCCTTCCCTTCCCCGTCCCATCTTAGCAAGTATGGATCGGCGGATTACAGAAATTCAAGATCTAAGTCATCACATAAAGGTAGACAGAGTGCACATTCTTCTAGACAAGCTACTGATGGTGGTAACCAGAAAACACAGTTCAGATCTAAGTACATGACTGGTGATGAAATACAGAGCATTATGAAAATGCAGCATTCTGCAACACATGGAAATGATCCTTATGTGGATGATTATTATCACCAAGCTCGGTTAACAAAGAAAGCTGCTGAGACAAGATCAACGCGTCGCTTCTGTCCAAATAAGGAGCAATCATCACGGTCGCGCAATAGCACAGAAATGCATCATCTCCATGTTGATACTCAGGGGGGGATTTCATTTTCTTCTGTTCGTAGGCCTCGTGTTCTTCTTGAATTTGATCCACCGGGTCTTATTTCCAGTGATGGAAGTGGTGAGCAGAAGGTATCTGAGAAACCTTTGGAACAGGAACCGACACTTGCAGCTAGAATTACTATAGAAGATGGTTTCTATCTTCTCCTTGAGGTTGATGACATTGACCGGCTCCTTCAGTTTAGTCAGCCCCATGATGGTGGTGCTCAGCTCAGGCGGAAACGACAGATCCTGTTAGAAGGTATGACAGCCTCGCTTCAACTTGTTGACCCTCTTGGCAAAAGTGTCAGTTCTGTAGGGCTTATCCCTAAAGATGACATTGTATTTTTATGGTTGGTATCACTTCCCAAAGGCCAAAAGCTCATCTCAAGGTATCTTCGGCATCTTATTCCTGGAAGTGAGCTTGCCAGAATAGTTTGCATGGCAATTTTCCGACACTTAAAGAGTCTTGTTTGGTGGCCTTCCAACTGAGACGGAAGCAGCAGAGACCATTACTAATCTTGCAAAAACAGTCGCTGGATGCATCAGTGGTATGGACCTCAATTCTCTCAGTGCTTGTCTAGCTGCTATTGTTTGTAAGTCAGAACAGCCTTATCTCCGCCCTCTTGGAGGCCCTCCTGGAGATGGAGCCTCTGTTATTCTAAAGTTTGTGCAGCATGCCTAATCCTGCCCTTTGGCAGGCATCTTTTGATGCCTTCTTTGGTCTAGTTACCAAGTATTGTCTGAGTAAGTATGAAAGTATAATGCAATCTATACTTGCACAGACTACATCAAACACTGAGGTGATTGGTCCAGAGGCTGCAAGAGCCGTAAGTATAGAAATGCTTGTGGAGCTTCTACGTGCGAGTCTGCCACACACAAATGAGCAACAAAGGAAGCTGCTGTTCAATTTTGCTCAACGATCCATGCCTGTTACTGGAGTTGATGCTCATGGTGGATGTAGTGGACAAACAAATCTTGAACCTGTGAGCTGCTAGCTGAGTTTCTAAGATAGCAAATATAGTTGTACATCCGTAATTCTCAGGGTGGTCATCTAGCTGCTCTTTTCCAAAAACATGGTATTCTAATCCAGAAATAGAAGGCTGGAGTCTGGAAGCAAGGGTATGCTTATAATATTAGGCATCGTTTTAATGCCTACAGTTCCTATTCCTCCTCTATCTTCTATGTACTCTTCTCTTATTTCCCGCACCTTCCTTTCCCTGTTTCTTTTTCTCTTCATTTTCACTTTCTTTTTTCAGCTTTTCCTTTTTCATTGCTGAAAGAAAAAGTGGGGCAGTTTCTTCTCAACTTTTTCCTCCTTCTGTCTTGCCTTATTTTTTATGTTCTTTTGGTTATAACTGGGATAAAGGCTGGAAGGGGTAGAATGTACAGATGGTTTATCGAGACTTGTGGCAACTATTGGACTTACAAAATGACATGTTTACCTGAAGTAAACATTGATGGCTCGTAAGAGAATAGGTTTCATTTGCCATAATTAGAACTTATAAGGATGAAAACTGTAATAAGTAGATGTTTGTGTTCATTGACAGTTACCCCCTAATTGTTTATAATATCGTATTGAAATGTGGCATCCTTATTTGTAAATTGTTTTGAGTACATGCTAATGGCATGCAGCTGAACTAGTGATGATCACATTTGCTATACAATAGTGCCCTGTGTCTTTATTGTTGCACTACTGGAGGGGATTAACATCTATTATAAAAAAATAATTTAAACATTTAACAATATATAAACAGTGCAGTGTAATTTTTCGCCTAATCTCTAGATTCATCCTAGCTCCGCCCCTGCGTGTACAGACCTACGTATGTGAATAATTTATACTATTATTGTTTTTTTTTTTACCCTTTGCTTCATTGCTTGGTATTTTGATCTTTAAGGTAGCTTACTTTAAAGTACTTTATAGAAATCCACACACAATATCATCCCAGCTAGCTTTAAACTTTTGATCATCTCAAGTTGTGTTGACTCAAAGCTTCCCATAGTGCAATTTATCATCAATAGTTTTTTTTTTTTTTCATTTTAAAATTCTTAGAAATGGTTGACTTGACCAACACTAATAACTAAATATTACCTTCTCCTATCTTAATTTATATGACATATTCTTTTTTTAGTCAGTTTAAAAAAAAAACGACATACTTTCTTATTTAACAAATATTTAGTGATGCTATCAGTATTTTACTCATGTTAATCACACTTAATTGACCAAAAATCCATAAAAATATATTCTTTTGAGAATAATTTTGAAATATTACATAATTTTTCTATATTTCTTAAATTTACGTCGAAAATTTTCATCATGATAGAGGCACAACCAACAAAAGGTGTGTAAGGCTCCATTAACTTTTTGACACGTGGATAAGTGGGTCATTTATCTACTTTAAAGCTAGAATGTCACCACTAACAAGAGTAAGAAAGTATATTTACACAATAAATTGAGTTGAACAAATATAAAAAATGTGAGAGAAATTAAAACGTGCGTTTGTTAGTTTTCTTTTTCAATTATTAATATTATATAAATTTTGAGATTACATTGATATGTTATTATTGTTGTAGTTGTATGTTACTTAGATGTATATTTATAAATCTAGAATAAAAATAATAAAAAGTAAAATAAATTTTATAATTAATATAAATCCCATCAGAAATAATACATTTCACTAAATAAATAAAAATAAATAAAAAAATAATTGTGGATCCACATTTTATACTTGTTGAAAAATAAAATTTTGAATTTTCTTCGTAATATTTTTATTGAATCAAATGATGGTAAATCAAAACTACATAATTTGATGTTCAAATTGAATCTGTAATTTTTTAATTTATTTTTTTAACGTTTTTGCTGATGGTAGAAAAAAAGTTATATTTGATGCTGGAAAGAAATAAAAAAATAATTTTTCAAATCTTGTTTTTTCTCTCTAAATCTAGCACTCTTTAACTTAAATAAATCATTATTTAGAAAAAAAATTCAACAAAAATAAAATAAATTAAATTGTACTCCACAAAAAATTTAAGTACTATTTTATTTTTAAAAAAAATAGTAAAAAAGTAACAGTGATAAAAACGAAAATATAAATTATATTACATAGAAATAATATCATATCAAAATAAATCGGTCATCTACATAACATTTTTAATATAATCTCAAAATATTAAAAAAAAAAGCAGCAAATGTTTAATTTTTCTTGTATTTTTTTATATTTGTTCAACTCAATTTATTGTGTAAATATACTTTCTCTCTCTTGTTAGTGGTGACATTCTAGCTTTAAAGTAGATAAATGACCCACTTATCCACGTGTCAAAAAGTTAATGGAGCCTCACACACCTTTTGTTGGTTGTGCCTATTATTCATACGTAAAATCCGAATTATTAATACGGGCCTTTTCCACAGAAAAGGAGAATCTTGTGTTCCAATAGAAGCAGAAGTGATGTAGATTATTCAAGAATCGAAGTCGATTGTGCCTCTGCTATGATAAAATTTCTCACAATAAGGTCATGGACAGAGGGAGTAGTTTTAAGAGAAACTATCATGCATGATGCTTATTGGTCAAGATTGCACGTTTCTTCATGTTCTCAATTTTTTCTTTTTTATTTATGTATAATACAAGTGACATACAGCTAAGATGAATTAGAAGCAATCAAATCTTTAATTTTTATCTATAAGAGAAAATGCTTCCAAGTGGAAGAAAAATTACTATTGTACTACTTATTTTAGGTTAGGTTGGGCTATATATATAGTTTATTAATATAACAAATTATCTCCCTATAATATCATTTTCACTAATTATTGAATCTCTTTTAATTTATTGACAAGTGTTGACCATCAAAACAAATTTTCTATAAATAATCTGTTGACAGTTGTTCATCCATTTGTATCATACTTTCTAGAAAGTTTTTTTTTAAAAAAAACTTGTGATATAAAATAAGTTATAAAAATCTTTATTGCTATAAGTTATTTTATTAAGAATAAAAATTAAAATTTTAAAGTTAAATTATTAGTATTAAATATATAGATAAAAATATATCTTTCTTTTTGAAGCCGACTAGAAAAAATCACATAAATTTACCGGGGGATCTATGCAGTTTATAGACATAACAAATTAGGTCCTTATAAATAGTTTTTTCCCCTAGCTATCGAGGGGGGAGTCAATGTGTTGATACGCATTAATTTTGGTTCAAACTTTAAATTTATAGTAAAAATTTCATTAAATATATACAAATTAATTAGTATAGAACAAAATAATTTAAATTTCAACTTTATAAACTTCAAATTTCGTGTCTGCCTGCAAATTCTTTTACCGACCATGAAGACATCATTGGTTGATAGTTCATCAGTTTCTGTCATGTTTAATTTAATTTAATATATTAAATAGTTGAAAATTGAAATGGTTTACATGTCAAATTTTCCTTTCTTTATTTTACCAACTTGATAGTACAAAATATTAGCATAACCCTCCAAGAAGAGAGAGGTTATAAGTCATATCAACTGATTAAGAATATTTGTTTCCATCAACAAATAATTAATCTAAATTTCTAAATATGAATAGTCAACTTTGACAGCCTACTCGAATATTTGAATTTTAAGAGAGTATTTTATTTGAATAAGTTACAAAATTCACCAATTAAAATGAGAGTTCTCAGCAATAATATATATATAGATATTATTGTTAATCAATTAATGTGTACTTGTTCAATCCTTCTATAAAAAGATAGATGAAGTATGTGTTTGGTAAATTATATATTGTATTTATTTAGTTTCTTAATGAGTGTAAAATGAGCTAAAACGATAGTTAAAATGAGAAGAGAAATTATACAATGATGAATCAAAATTTATCTATATTTGATAGACTAAAAGCACAAATCTTCCAAAAAAGATTAAACTTATTTTAAACATGGTGTTACCTCTCTCTCTCTCTCTACAGAAATTTGCTCAATTTTATCCTTTTAAATCTACCTACTTACTTCTCCTAAGACATTTCCATATATATGATTTTTGTGTTGAAATTGAAAGTTTGGAATTTTGAATACTTTATTATAATAGAGAAATTACACATTTGGCCGCTTGCCAAAAATAATTTCAACCTCTCGTATATGTTTTTACCGTTTTAATTTATTTGTCATATTTTTCTTTTTTGGTTGTTTAAAAAAGAATGTTTTTTCTTTTTTCTTTTTAGCAACTCTTTAATTTTAACTTTTCATCTCATGGCATGTTTAAGACAACAAAATTAAAAGACATTTTAATATATTTTTAGCTTATAACCATGTGATTCAAAAGTCTTATTTACTTTCTTAAATTTCGTGTCAAGTTAAAAATAAGACAAAAAATTGAAATGAAGAAAATGCTTAGTTATATATTAAGGATTCATTTAGTATGAAGTAATCTATACGTATTCTCTCCGTCTCATTTATGTGACACCCTTTTCGTCTATCCAAAAAAAGAATGTACTTTACTATAATTAAAAATAATTTAGCTTTAAAATTATCCTTTTACCCTTAATGAAATAATTTACTCTTACGCAAATATCTAAAGATTGTTTTAGATCATAAATTTCAAAAGACTTCCTTTTTTTCCTTAAACATTGTGTAAGTCAAAAGGTATTACATAAAATAAGACAAAGAAAATATTATTTTATGCAAATATTAGTTATGCAGATATTAATTATTCATGTATTAGTTATTCTACCTTCTATCTTGCATAAAAACAAAGTCCCTCATAACACAAATTAAATATTGTATTAATTTTATACCTGAATAATTTGTTTCCTAACTAACTAGCAAATACGTTATTACATATGCAAAATCTAATACCTACATAACTCACACGCAAATTAACTATCGAACATAAAACAACCCCCGTATATATACATAAAAAAAAATATTTATCGATTATTGTTTTGGTGGGTAAGCATAGAATCCTATTATTAAAAGGATTCCATGAGATGATAATGATAAAATGTATAAAAAGAAAAGTCCAACAAATAAGAAAATGACATTTTCCCTCTCTCACACATAGATAGAGTCCCCTAGAGACCAGGACACTTTTCACAGAGTTATTGGCAGAAGAAAAAGGAGAATCATCAATTAATGGTAAAAAATGACTAATGGCAGTTTTAATTAGGTGAAGTGTAACACAATTTAATTATTTATTAAATAGTTTTGTGGCTGCTTAATTAGTGTGAAGAACATGGTCCACTTTTCTTCCACTGCAATATATTTTCAGATTATCTAAATTTAAATTTATTTGACTTCTTCTTCTTTGTCTTTATATGCACTAAATTTCTTTCCTTTGCTTTTATAACATTAATAATTTTAATTACATATGACATAACATTGCAGCAGTTTTGGCTTAAGGACAAATTTTCTTCCTTTTCCTCTTTGCTTTCAGGTAAATTACCTTTATTTTTTTTTATCTTTTTTTTTGTGTTGATTATCTTGATTAGATTATGCATGTGATTTATACATGGTTACCAATTTTTGGTGATGATTTTTTTTTTTTAATATAACTTGTTTGGTGAATTCTTGGTTCTTATTGCAGAAGTATTGTGAGTTTTTTTTTTTTTTTTAATTTTTAATTTTATGTTTCTGGATTTTATTTAATTAATCTGTTAGAAAAATCTTTGTTTCTTTGTTATGGAAATATGTGCATTGTTTTGTGTTGTTCAAATCAATTTCTGATTAATTAAAAAGGTTGTATTTTTATTTTATGTTCATGTTCTGCATCATGATCTTTTTCAGAGTGCAAACTCTTTTGTATTTTTAGATAATACTATATGATAGTTTTTTTAGGTTGGAGTTAGGTGCTTTTATGAAGTACTGTGCTTGAATTGAATATTTGGATTCTATATCTATGTTGAGTCGAGGGTCTTTCGGAAACAACCTCTGGACCTCCACGAGGTAGTGGTAAGGTTCCTTCTCATACCCCACTTAGTGGGATTTTATTGGATATGTTGTTGTTGTTGATTAGATATCTCCCTTTTGGAAAAGGAAAACAAAAGCTTTAATTGTATCATAGTTGATCCTAATTTGGCAATAAAAGTATGTTGACTTGCTGTGGCGGAGTCAGAATTTTCACTAAGTGGTATCAGAATATATAGAAGAAAAGCCAAGGGGATTCAATGTCTACTGTATATACGTAAAATATAACTTTGACTGGTGTAATTTTCTAGAGAAGAGGGTTCGGATGAACCGCCTTGCCCCTCTTAGCTCATCACCTATTGACTTTTCCTTTCTTGCATCTTTCTTTCTATCCATAGGTCGGTTTCGCGCAGATAGATCATTGCTAGGGGAGATTGGTGCCCCTTGAGGTATGCCCTTCCGGTGCAACTGAATACTTTATTTATGTAAATCCTGTCCATGAGGTTGATGATCATTTTTTAGTAGTTAGGATTATGTATGGGATGTTTTGATGGCTGGAATTCTGTGGCGTTCAATAGCTTATGGATTCTCAGGAAGGAATTTATTTGGTGTTTGGACTAAAAATTTTTAGTATTAGATCCGGTAGCAGCACGATAATGCTGTTATAAGAGTATTAATTAAGTTTCGATCAGCTAGAATTTCTGAGTATCTTTGAATTGTCAAGCGGTGAAATGCTGAAGAACTTAAAATGTACATCGGAAAAATGAATTGAAACATCAATAACTAAAGATATTTGCATATTAATTTTCAGAGATGGATTTTGTGGAGTTGAAGAGACGGAGCAGCACTTCTAGGAGACTGCTCTTGCTTGCTGGCATTGCTGCGATTTGTTTGTTTATATTCAGAAATTCATCGAGTTTTAGTACCTCTGTCAAGGTGATTGTCTGACTGATAATTAGATCATGTCTTACAGTATTTACTTCACTATGGACAACTATTTTACAGTCCAAACTTACAATATATGTTTTAAGAATCTGTCGATAATAGGCAATCTAAATTTGTTATTTTCAGTTCTCTCAACACGAACCAGGTGTAACTCATGTGTTAGTGACTGGAGGTGCTGGCTACATTGGTTCTCATGCTTCCCTTCGTCTCCTAAAGGATTCGTATCGTGTAACTATAGTGGTATGCCCCCTTTTTCATTTCAGACTCCGTTCAGAAAAATCAAGTTTTGGACGTTTGTTTTAACCATGGTTTTTTTTTCTGATAGGACAATCTTTCCCGTGGAAATATGGGCTCGGTAAAAGTTCTCCAGGAACTTTTCCCTGAACCAGGGCGACTTCAGTTTATTTATGCTGATTTGGGAGATGCTGCTGCTGTATCCTGGATAATTTCTTTTCTTCTTTCGTGTTTTAGCTTCACAACTTATCTCCACTTTTAGTCTCTCTGTAGCGTTTTTCATATTGCTTCGATTATCGCCAGGACTTTTGATCCTTAACAAACACCTCAGGTTAACAAGATCTTTTCACAAAATGCATTTGATGCTGTGATGCATTTTGCAGCTGTTGCATATGTTGGTGAAAGTACTCAAGAACCGCTTAGGTACTTCTCGAATTATGAACCTCAACCTCTGTTGATTGGTCATTCAGTTCGATGCATCTTCTAGCTACCTGAGAATTTTAACTTTATGATTTAAAACAAAATTGTTGATCCTAGCTTACAACTAAATGCACAAGTCATAAATAAACTTTTTCCCCCAACTTATTCCTTGTTTTCGAGCTCTTCTTATATTTACGCATTTCTATGCAAGAGACTGAAGTTTTTTATCCCCTTTTTTTCTGCCTTTTGTCTGTCTTGTAATACTCTTTGAATACTTTGCAGGTATTATCATAACATCACATCAAATACTCTGCTTCTAGTTAAGGCAATGGCAGCACACGGTGTAAAGACACTAATCTATTCAAGTACCTGCGCAACATATGGAGAGCCTGAGAAAATGCCTATTACAGAAGTGACTCCACAAGTCAGTAACACTATTATTTACTTTGTTACGAACTTCATAGTTATATTGATGTTTCATTGGTTGTCTACGTCGTAGTGGAACAAGAGTTTGTTCCATTAGACATTTTTACATCTACCGATGTTTGGAATTTTGTTTATTTTAGTTATTGTAGTTACTGATTCTACTGTTTAACTGTGAATACAAACAGTCCCCAATAAATCCATATGGAAAAGCAAAGAAAATGGCTGAAGATATCATACTGGACTTCTCAAAGACTTCAGATATGGCTGTCATGATTTTAAGGTTTGTGCTTTAACTCGTTATCTTGAAAAGGGAAAGTCAGCTGATCCTTAGCAATGAAGTGCCTTTCGGTGATTGAATTAAACACATTATCACTATAGGAATGGTTTCGGTTCACCAAATTGAGCAATGTCCGAGCACCATTCATAATAATGCTAAAATAATTCATGTGATAAGTAGTAGTATTTGCACCTGCAGAGTTTTCTGCACCGGTGATCCTAGGTCTATTTCATCTCTTTGTACATGTACATTTCTCAATGCAAGTATCTGATGTTCTACAATATACTATTCAGGTACTTCAATGTGATTGGCTCGGATCCTGAAGGAAGGTTAGGCGAAGCTCCCCCCCCAGAATTACGTGAGCAAGGTCGGATATCTGGTGCTTGTTTTGATGCAGCCAGGGGCATAATTCCAGGATTGAAGGTAAGCTTTAATAATTGAATTGCTGAATGTTGCATTTCAAAAACAGGTAAAACTAAAATCTTTATTCTTATATGGTGACTGCAGATAAGAGGAGTAGATTACACCACACCCGATGGCACTTGTGTAAGAGACTATATCGATGTGACTGACCTAATTGACGCTCATGTTAAAGCTCTCGAGCATGCTAAACCTAGCAAAGTTGGCATCTACAATGTCGGGACTGGAAAAGGTGCATGGTTATTTTCTACTTACTACTCATAAACTATGTTTTGTTGTATAGCGCTACGCGAGAAGTGATTTTGATGATCAAGTACTTGTCATTCATTACAGGTAGTTCAGTGAAACAATTTGTGGAAGCTTGTAAAAAGGCAACAGGAGTTGACATAAAGATTGATTACCTTAGTAGACGTCCAGGAGACTACGCTGAAGTCTACAGTGATCCTTCTAAAATTAGACGTGAACTGAACTGGATCGCGAGATATTCACTGGAGGAGAGTTTAGCAATAGCATGGAGATGGCAAAAGGTACACAGAAATGGTTAC
Source organism: Solanum etuberosum (assembly GCA_029582245.1). Lineage (NCBI taxonomy): Eukaryota > Viridiplantae > Streptophyta > Magnoliopsida > Solanales > Solanaceae > Solanum > Solanum etuberosum. Next base: position 28,593 of record JAJONR010002807.1, read on the forward strand.
AACTAAAGTAAGTGCAGTTTTGCTAACCAGAGAACCTTAACGCGTCGTTATTGGTTTTTTGCCAATTCTCACAACTCAGATATCAAATCTCATTTTGTTATTTATAGCTTTTACAGTTTGCTAGATGTATACCAACAAATAATTTTAGTCTGGCTTTACATATTCTTGTTCATCAATAGCCATTTTAATTCCCAAGTGTATTGCAATATTGGATAACAAAGTGTATACATGAGACATAAAGTGACTACAAAATTGCTGCTGGGGAAATGAATATATTCATTTTTATTTTTGTTTTTGAATTCTATGACTAATCAATTTGTGTTTCTTCATTTTATATCTTTCTTGATCCATCTTAATCTATATTCACAATAATTTAACCTTAATTTTAAATGATTAATATTTATATCTCAATTTTGAAATAATTAGGTTTCTAATATCATTGAAACAATCGTTTTTCACTCCAAAAGAAAAAATCTTGAGTGACAATCATAAATCAAGCCACATAAATGAAACAAGCTTTTGGATATAAAAATGTAATATTTTACAAAACGTAATATTTAAAATTAAGTTTTTTAAGAAAATATTTTGTAAAAATTAAATTATGTTTGAACATGAATTTAATTTGAGAAAAAAAATGAAATTGTGAGTGGAAAAAAAAATTCACTTGAAAAATTGATTAAAACTATTGGTTTGAACATGAAACTCATATTCAAAATTTAAAAACCAGTCCAATATATAATCAAATGCTATTTTGTTTTTTAACTTAGATCTCAAATAAAAATGGGATAGTTTCGCGTATATACGACCAACTCAACTAGTTTGCAGATAATGTAGACTTCTTCATTTCAACATAAAAATGGCCAGTGGCGGACCGCGGACCCAAGATTTTTGCTCAGGGGTTCGAAGTATAAAGAAGAAGTTCAGGTGGTAATGCAAGTGCGCGGTGAGCGTAGTAGCCCCTCGGCATGCTCTTTGTACAAGAACCATAGATATTTCATTGGTTCATAAAAGTAAAGACTAAACTAATCAAAGATATCGATGACAAAGATGCATTGATAAGAATTTTAGTGGATCGACTGTATTACATAAGTTAATTCCTAAAACACGTGAAAATTAAATGATGAAAAAGGGAGTGAGACGGGGAAGAAAGATATTTACCTTATCATGCTAAATTTAACTCACTTTATCATACTGTATTAAACATTTCTTTTTACTTTTATCATGCTCCATCGAGCATTCTTAAAATTTCTTGTGCTTTTTATACTTTTATTTTGTAATGTTTTACTTTATATTTCACTTTTTAAAAATTTTAAATTAGTATCCATTCAATCAAATATTACTATGAAAATCGTCAAGATTCTCTAAAAGTGTGTAAGAATAGAGTTACTAATATTATAATGCATATTCAGAAGATAAATAAATAGCATCGCCAATTTTTTTAGTTCATATAGTTCAATTTACTAGGTTAGTCATAATTTGTAAAAAAAAAAATAACGAATAAATCAAATAAGTTTAGTTTCCATCTCTCTAAAATAGAATTAAAAATATAAAAAAAATTCATGAATTCTATTAAATTAATATTTTTAAAAGGATGTTGACGATATTTAAGTTTCTTCATTCAATTACATCTAATTTACATTTTTTTTTTTAAAATAAATTATATTTCTATATCAATTTCAAGTTAAATATAATTCATCATTTTAAAAACAAATTATTCAAACGTATATGAAAAAAGAGTTACGTTGAAACAAAATGAATAATATATATAAAAAGAATAAAATATAAAAATAAAAAGAATGTGTCTAATAAATTTAAACAAAAACAAATTAAAAAGAAGAACTGGAATAAAAGGAAAAAATAATGAAAAAAAAGAAGAAGGTCTAAGCCCAAAAATTCCATTTTCCAAAGCATTAAAAGAGGGAAAAAATGTTGCCAATGGGATTTTGAACCCATGACATAGGGGCATTTCATGAACCACTTATCCACTGAGCCAAGTCTGTCCTTTGTTTTCAGGGGGGTCATTTTAATATATATACACATAAAATCAGAATTTGACGTTATATATATTGTAATTTTTTGACGAGGGGGTTCGGGTGAACCCCCTAGGCTCCACCTAGGTCCGCTCCTGAAAATGGCCCAAGAGTATCTGGTTATTACTACCCAAACTCCAACCAATTTTTTTAAGATGTCTGTTGCGGATGCTTCGTATGTTATATGAGTGAGAGAAGAGAGCACCACATCAAGTCAATAGCTTCTAACTAATTATGTATGAGCCTTAAAGGAACTACATTCTCTCTGATCCCTTTCCAGAACCAGCCCTAGACTTCCTCTTGAACATTTTCCGGGGCTACTTTTTCAATTGCAAGTACTACTACAACTAATTGATTCTTCAGTGGATTGGCGAACAAAGATTTTAGAATGGCACAATAAAAAAATATATGGATCATCTACACACATTCTAAGAAAAAAGTACGTATCCCTTGTGCCTTCCAATTCTCATCTTCTTCCAATTTTGTGGAATGAGATACTTCACCAACAAAAAATTTAAGACTTTGAATGAGAGCAGTTAAATTCTAGTGCAAAGCTCGCAAGCCCAGCATATCCAACGTTGAGCTCTCTGTCATAAAAGGGGAAACGAAAGGGAAGCCCAGTAACAAAGCACATTCATTGTTGCCTGTCATTCTCAGAAATTAGAAATATGTAATTTAAGCCTCAAGGGCAGGAGGGTGGCAAAAGGTATTCAAAGGAGGAGGAGCTAACAAAATTCTTTTCTGCAGCCAAAATGGCGCATGAATATGTTCCCGGTGTTCTACATTAATATAATGCTACAGAGAATGCTGATCAAGTGTAAGAACCCTTAGCATGTACTATTTGAACCCGAGACTGCCCGGAGAGTGAGGACTTCCAAAGCATGGCAAGAAAAAGCATCCTATGGAAAAGATGGGTTCACTCAGTATATACTCTACAATTAAGTTTCTGTCTCTTTCTCTTGGTAATTTGCATATATCTAGCCTTTGATGTGTCGTTGTAGGATAATAATCATAACTCATCATGATCGGATGGCTTCTCTGCCTCTGCAGCTGTTTGTTCTTTCTGGGAGGTACCCTCCTCAGAAGAGGATTTGGTAGTGTCTGCTTTCTCCTTGCTGCTTTCAGTTTCATTTTTCAAAGGCTTCTCAACCTTAGGCTTTGGCTTTGGTATTTTATTTACCTTGTTAACCTGATCCATGAAAAAGAGAAAAGAGAGGATCAAGCACTGAAAGATAAAGCTTCATATCTGGAATGAGTTGACTACCAATTTCTTGTTCAACTCTATCACTAGACCAAATTAACGAAGATTTAGATCACGCACCTTGTCTTGAAGATCAAAAACCTTTACATATACTTCTTCAGAAGTAAATCCAGGCTTGTCGGATCCAGGAGTGCTGTAGGAAAAGAAAAGAAAAGGTGTTAACAGTGTATGAGAAAGGGGATAAAAAGGTAGTAGCAATATTTTCAGTTTCAAAAACAGAATATCAAAACAATATTATAGAATAGAGTGGACTTTCTCAAACTTGCAAGCCAGACCACTGGGATATGTGGGAAATAATTTTTATACCCATGAGCCGATAATATTATATGTATTTTTCTCCAGAAATTCTAGGTACTACTATATGGATCTTTTTTTTTTGGAGAACCAGCCAGCAAATGATATTTTATATTATTTTGCCACCAGAAACTCTAGGTACTGCTGCTCTAGCCACATCCCCAATAGGGTTCAAACTGCAGCTAACCCACACATCATGTGATGGGTCCTTGTCACTGAACAAAATCCCCAGGGGACAACATTCTTAGAACACCCATTTTCTTCGTTTTTCTGGTCTACCCATACATCTTCGTTCTAAGGTCCCAATTGAATAGGGAAAATGTTAAATGAAAAAGACTACAAAGTTCCACCTTTCTCCCTCCTAATTCGGTTGAATGAAACACAGAACCAAATAAGAATACACAAACACATGTATATACAAATGCGAATGTTCAAATCAAAGTTTATATGCCTCAACACACACACAAATCCACTTACAGACGGTATATCAGTCAGTATCCCTTTCGGGAGTTCAATGGCTCAATAGTTTAGTGAACAAGATGTTCCAACAGGAAAATAACTTGCTATGTTCACTGATTAAATTAAAAGCAGTAGCGGAAACAAGCAGAGTAAGTACCAAAAGAAAAAGGGGAGAGGCAATAACATGGAGAGTGAACACACAAATGACCATATGAAAATACGAAAAAAGGTAAGAGAAATGAGAAGGAAAAAGAACTTACTCTTTCTGTTCAGCCTCCTTCTGATTTAACCAATTCTTCACTTTCTCGGCTTCATTTAGAACCTGCAAACATGACCCCTTTTAAACTTCCCAGTACGAACATAAAGAAGAGATGTCTTAGCTTCTATTGTATCAAAACAGAAATATGCACAACAGCTGAAAAGAGCACCTCATCTATTTTTCCCTTAGGAAGCCACGATTTGTTGGTTTCCCATCCACGCACAATCTGAAGGTATCCAAGAAAGAAATAAAAGGTAAACTGCAAGGGTCAAAGGCAATAAAAGATACAAAACTTTCCTAGCTGGCTAACAGCTTTGGAAATCACAGAAGGATTATTGCAAAGGAAGCCGGTTAATAAGTTCAACATCAACAATGTAATTGAATCTTCTACTAATGCCAAAATGACAGTTATGGTACCAAATGTGAAATCATTGAAATACAGATGCAGGTTAATATCAATTTCATCAATACGTCTTCTGCACTTCAGATCTAGAAAATACCCATGGGAATTATCACCTCAAACAGTGCCTCAAAGCATACAGCTTATTTTCCCACATCTCCGCTTGAAGAACTTCAGTGCTGATTTACAGTTTGACGTGCTGGTGCAAACTAGTATTTTTCTTAAACATACTAATTTCGCCATTTCCTTTAGAAAACAAACAAACAGAGTGCTCCCTCTGTTTCAATTTGCTTGTCTTAGTTTGACTCGGCATGGAGTTTAAGAAAATAAAGAAAAATTTAGAATCTTGTGGTCTTAAACTAAATATATGTGTAATGTACCAAAACGCCCTTTGAATTTGTGGTCTTAAATATGCCATATATGATATTGGGTGTAAAGAGTGACTAAATAAAGAAACACATTCTTTTTGAAACAGATCTAAAGCAAGACAAACAAATTGATACGGAGGGAGTCCTATTTATTGTCCACCTATCTATAGATACCACCATAACACAAATAAGACACTCTTTCAAACTTACATTCTGCACTTCATGATGCAAAGAGTTTGACCAAACAGAGCAGAAAAGTGTTGCTGGAACAAGAAATTAAACTTCCTACCTGTTGCACTTCATTAAGGTATTTGCGAGCATGATCAGATGCAGCAGGGCGTGCAGTAAGTTCTTTATGTCTGCACAAAAAATTACATTCAACATAACTACCTAACCATGTACAAAAAGTAACTACACTTTAGCCTTTGAGTGCAGTTGATACTAGGAGCAGACCTGAAAAATATGGGATCCCCAATAGCTTTCAACTTATCTAAATGTTCTTGAAACTGCGTGGCAGAAGCATCTTCACCATCTGTGTACAACCATTCTTGTACCTGAAAAACTCCATTTAGTATATTTAAGATAAACACATATGACAAAACATGGAAAAAAGGAAATAGGCAAACCTCATCAAGTTTCTCAATAAAGGACTGGCGCTCTTGACTGGTTGATATTTTCACAAAATCTCCAGATTCAAGCTGGTACATGAGCGCATTCAACATTAGAAAAAGTGATTCATTAATCAGTTCCATGTGATCAATCAGCGAATAAAAATGTTGGTGCAAAACAGTGATGCCACTGGAAGCTAAATGATTTAAAGTGCATTACAAGAAGAAAAAGAGACCAAGAAGCTAACAGTGATCCACAAGGTTACAACATCTAGGAAACAATATCACCAGAGCAACAGAGTAAGTTCTGCATCTGTGTAAGCATCAGTTTAACAAAAGGATGTTTCAGGAGAATCTTGAAGCATGGGTATGTGCTTAAAAACTGTTGCAAGAAAGATTTGTCTAGCTGCAAAGCCGTTACTCTAAACTAGAGGAAAAACACATATTAACAAATCAAACAAGTGTATGCAATTGGAACGAAAAATGGGAAAATCAAGAATACACATAAGGCATTCAAGTTTCCAGAGCTGAACAGATCAGGTAACTACATAATCACAAGCATGGGCAAGAGTTAGAGATATAAGCCCTCGAACCTTGTCTCTCGTATCATATATGTATCCTTCCAAGCTATTCTTCAATTCAGCCGTTCTTCTTCTTTCTTCATCTTTTTTGTCCAGTGCTTCCAATTTGCTTTTAGCTTCACTAAAAGATTCTTTTGAAATAGGTGCTCCTGGCCCAGCAGTCTTCTCATCAATCTACATGAACAAAGAAGTCTCAAGGATAAAAACATCATAACACTACAATATTTCTAAAATAACATTTTTCCCTGGCACGTAATGGAAATCGATAAAGAAGGGGATGCAAAATAAATTCCCCTGCAAATGGATAAGTTTAGAAGACCTTAAGTGGAACTCGGAAAGTCCGTTTCTTTAGCTTCTTCTCTGTAACGGGACTTATGGTGCTAGAATCATTTGCACCAGGATCAGAGGTGTTACTATTAACAATGTCTGTATTCAACTTTTCATCGCTTTCCTCTGTACTACTGGGGCCACTTTCAGTTGATGTGTTTGCAGAAGCAGAGGTCGAGTTGTCCACTGTCAGATTCTTTATTGGAACTTCGACCCATTCAGTTATTTCAATAACAGCATCTGCTCGATCTAATGAAAATATTCCACTTCTACTAAGTGAGAAATGTAAATTAGCCTTGACAGGGGCAGAAAGATTCCGTGATGCATACCTAAAAAAAGGAAAAGCACAAAGCTCAGAATAATAGATCACCAAACACCATTTGATCCAGATATCAGTGATTCTTACTTCTCGCTGGCATCAGTAAGACCTGACACTGCATACTGAGCAAATGTACGTGAAGTAGTTCCAGGTGGCAAGAAGTCATCGCTTTCATACGCTAGTGAAACTTCAAAATCCTTCTTGTGAACAATAGATCTGAACATCTGCAGATCGATCACACAATGGGACATAGAACTGTCATGTGTTAAGTATGTTCTTTAATAACCTATTGTTCACCAACAATATACAGTCAAAACAAATGTCTGATATACCTTGCTAGGCAGTTTCTTCATACGTGGTATGGTCAACTGTTTGGTGCTTTCATCTTTAGGAAGATCTGGACCATCTACTTCAATCACATATCCATATGGAGAACCATCAATCATTCCCAATTTACGATTCAATTTGATTCCATCACTTATATTAGCAGCATGCAATGAGGCCCCAAGTGCAATTGCTTCATCGGAGTCCAAGTGTCTGTCCAGTTCTTTCCTTCCAAGAAATTCCTGTAGCTTAGCCTGCAGTCAAGGAATGTAAATTTTATTTTCAAGAAAACAATCAGTGTTCTCACAACTCCTAAATCGATCATGATACAAGCAATGATGTCTAAATCAACATTGACTCGACCGCAGATAAAGATAATGCTACAGATTCGGCGGCAAGAAACTCCACCAACCAACAAGAAAACATTTATTTTATCCTTATTATATGTAAGTCATAAGCAACCAAACACTTTCCTTGTGTTTACAAGTATATAACAACTGCAAATATGTATATTTTTACTGTGGTTAGACCTTAACTTTGTTAAAAAAGAGCAGTGACTCAGACCTGCAATTTTGGCACCCTAGTGGCACCTCCAATCAACTCCACTGCATAAATATCTTCTATTTTCAAACCAGAAAGAGTAAGAACTTCCTTTAATGGTACAAGAGCTTTTTCCCACAAATCGGCACATAACTCTTCAAACTTCTCACGGGTTATTGAGCTCCTGCGACAAAATAAATTCCTGATGAGCGAATAAATGTAAAACAAGTGAAAAATACTAGCTGAATATCACTCTTCCGCCTCTTCCAGATGTGTAAGCATCATGCCAGGACATACACATAAGTCACACATAAGAGGAAGAGTACTCCTATATGTATTAGATAGTAACACTATTCATAGGGGAGTAGAACTTTCTTATCAAAGACGGAATTGAGCATTTGATCATGTCAACTAGAGATAAACATAATCCGTTGTCATATTCACTAAAAAATATGAAGAAAGACATGCAAACATGGGGAAACACAAAAGAGAAACAAACAATTTACAGAGCACTCCAGTTTGATGTATTTCCCCAGAGAATCAGTTTTAAATTAATCACATAAGTTATACAGCACAGAATCAGAGGGAATGTGACAGCATCAACTTTCAACTAAACCTCGCCCTCAAGCCCTATTTCACCTTTCACATATGCCATTTTATATAAGAATAGAAACATTTTCTTCATTATTTTGTTCGCCTTTTCAAATTTTTAACTCTCTCATAAGCTGAACAGCTGATCCTTCACCTCAACTACATGTGTTAATCATTATTACTTGCATGTCATGTTAAATTTTGAGTAACCAAAAGTTCTGAAAAAGTAAACAAAATAGAAACAATCACAGGGACAAAAAAATGTAAAATCAAGTAAAGTTGCATTTGGATAATCCCATAGCAAGATCAGCTTGAGAAATAACATGGCAGTAGAAGTGTTTGACCAAACCCTATCCCAGGATTTGGATCAATTTCATTTTAATGAGGCTTACTTCATGCACAAAGTGCTAATTCACTGATTTGGGGTTAAGGGGAGAGTGAGTGTAACCATATAGTGAGTGTAACCATATAGGGTAACACTTCTATCTAAGCAAGAGATTTCTTTGACCAATTTTTCTTGCTTAGGCAAAGTTGATATTAGACCTAGCCTGGTCCAAAATATCTCTGGCAAGCCACAATGGTCAAGGTGCCAAAAGTAGGACCTGGCCCCTATGTGCCGATTAATAATTCATCTCAGGGTACATGGACTTCTCAAATGTACCCTAAATTTAGTGAAAAGCTGAAAAAAAGAAAAGAAATTGCAACAGTAATGCTTAAATTTTAAAGAAGCAGTTACAGCAAGAGCCTATTCCTTTGAAAAGTAGCCTCATCCCATGTCAAGCACATGGACTCAAATCTCTTGTAGTGTTCATCACAAGCAAAACAGGAAATAACATAGCTTGTGGGTATACAGTACTAAGTCTCACCCAGAATCAGCATAAAGGTTCCCCAAGCCTTACATATAGTAGACATGATTATTCTGATCATCTTTCTCTGGATAAGGTGAAATCATTCACTTATTAACAGCACATAGCAGAGCTAAAGATAAATTTCAGAACTAAAACTACCAACTAATTGATGAACTACAAGAAAACAAGAAAGCATGTGGATAAAAATTAAGGGACAACAAACTTACCTAAAATCCCGATCATCATAAATAGATTCAACTGAAATTGGAGCTGCTGTGTTTGCACTAAGAATTTCCTTTGTTCGTTTGACTTGCTTCTTCAACTTTGCCATTGCCTTTGGAGACTTCCTTATGTCAACCCCATTTCCTACCTGTTTATTGAACTCATCTGCAAAGTGCTCCACCAATCTTAGTTCCATATGTTCTCCTCCCAGCTCCGCATCCCATCTAACATCCTTGACCTGAAATTGGTTAGCTGATACAGTCTTCCCGAACTCCTTAGTATTATAAGCAGAGAAATACACCAAGGCAGCATATGTACTACCCGCACCCATATCATAGAAAATCACATGCCTTGAACCATTAGAAAAATCTTTATCAATCCCATACTGCAACGCTGCACCAGAATGTTCATTCACAAGCGCCAACACATTAATACCAGCCAATTCCGCAGCAACAAGCAGCCCTTTCCTCTCCGCTACTCCCATATACGGAGGCACAGTCACCACAGCATCCTTCACCGGTGTCCCCCTAGTATGCGCTTCCGCCAATCCAAGGGCATACTTGAACAACATCGCTACCAACTCCTCCGCCGTAAAATTACCATTTTCAGTTTTAAAAACCGCCACATTCCTCGATTCCTCGGGAGAAATGTCGTAACTCAGGTAAAGAGATTCTAGGGTTTTGGAAACGTGGGAAAAGGGTTTTGATATTAGATCACGGAGACGAGAATAGACCTTGTTAGGATAACGAGCGACGATTCCAGAAGCTTCTTCACCGATGAGGCGACTCCCGGAGTGAAATGAGACGAGTGAGGGAGTTTTCCGTTTGGACATTTCGTTAATCGCTATAGAGATTGGAGGTTGTCCGGGTTTTAGGTTAACCACGGCGACTTTGAACCATTCTGATCCCAGATCTATGCTGGAAACTGCAGATTGAGATGGAATCGGATTGAGCAAAAACAAGGATAGGAATATCCCTAACCGGAACAACATATTCTTCGCCGGCATCGGAAAATCGGAGTTAATCGGACAAAGATCTCCGGTGAAAATTCAAAAATTGGGAAGACGAAATTTCAGCAGAAGAAGAAAGTGTAGGGTATATATACCGTTGGGGCTACAGGTGGAAAGTGCAGCTACTGACCAATAAGGATTTGACATATGGAATAATGTACACGTGGCGTGATATGTGACGCCCGGTGTGTTGGTTTTTGCTGTTGGCGTGGCCTCGTCATAGAATTTTTGAAGTTTCTAGGGAATTCCCATTTTTTAATGTTTTTTCTAGGGACAAATTTGCAAAAGTTTGTCGGGTAAAAGTAGCACAAGTTTGTGTTTTTTAGTTTTGATAAAACTGGAAATATCTCAAATATTAAGAGCAAATTTCATGTAACACACTAGAGCATACATGCTAATTACTTAATGAAGCGATAATAGTTTCAAAAATTCTATATTTTATTTGAGTTTTAGACTAGATATATTATATTTGAAATATGATTCACATATATTTGAGGACTAAGGTATTAGATATGCTATTTCTTTCGCTCGCATCTCTTATCTCTCACTTGGTCGCTCCCTATCTCATTCCTCTCCTCTTTTGTATTTGTGTTTACAATTTCATGTATATGTGCATTCAATATCAATTTCTACGAGTATATTTAGTAGAATATAAATGCATGTATCTGACTATTTATGCATAAGCTTATATTAATTTCTATGAGTCTATCCATGTATTTAGTATCAATTTTGAAAGCATCTATCTGACTATATGTGCATAAATTTGTATCAGTTTCTACGAGTATATTCATGTATCCAATAGCAAATATGCCCTAATAAATCAAGTGTATATGTGCATAAATACATACTTAGAAGAGAAAAAAAAAGACAATAACAATAATATCATTCTTGTTGACTTTTGAAAATAAGTATTCAAGGCTTTCGTCTCGGTAGGTGTATTATTATACATTTTCCCAAAAGAACAGGCTTAACGGGGCCTTACTTATTCAGAGGGAGAGTGGAGCCTCGAAAAGCACTGTTGATTTTTGTAATGGAATCAAAGCATTTTGTGATGTCGGATAACCAGTGAAGACACATCTCACAGCTCTAGGATCCAATTTCGTAGAACTCGGACATGATAGATTTCTCATCTTTTTTTTAGATAACAAAATCGAAATCGGATAGAATAGATGGATGGATCTATCTTTCTATTCATATATATTACTAATAAAAATGGCTTCGTTCTCGGGCCTTGTACACACCGCCCGTCACACTATGGGAGCTGGCCATGCCCGAAGTCGTTACCCGTCTTACCGCGGCTGCTGGCACGGAGTTAGCCGAGGCTTCTTCCTCGAGTCCTGTTAACCACTTCTTGCTAACAAAGGGGGGGCGCACCCTCACTTACATTACACTCCCTTTTGAATGTGCTCCTTGCAAGTAGATGGGTCATCCAATAGTTCTCCTGCATCTGAGGCTAAAGGTGAGGGGTCTTTCTTTCCAGCCGCCATACGGTTCGCCGCCAGTCTGCAGTAATTCAAATTGCTCCTTCGGATCACTAAGTAAAATCTTGACTCACACACATATGGGGTGGGGAGAAAGGCAATTTACCTCACTTCTTACAATTCCAGTTGAACCCGCAACAAAGCCAGCGTTGATTTCATGGGATCAACTGCCTGTCTGAGTATGTAAACTATGTGGTGGATACGATAACAAATAAGCCTTCTACATCAGCCAATTCTTCTTCCATGAGGGACTTCAATGAAGCAACATTCATCCAAAGGCTTTTCCATTCCCTGATCCGTGTCTCCTTGCTTTGACTAAGACTTTTTGAATAGTGGTTTGGCTGGCTTTCGAGTTGGGAAAGATAAGAAGAGCTTACATAGATGATTGGTCTCGAGCGGGAGAGTTGCTTCTTTCTTTGACTTGATTTTCCCACTTCAAAAGGTTTCCAGAAGACCTTATCCCTCAAACCTAACTCTATTTTGGGGCTCAATGTTGCTGGACTCTACTCCTCTCCCCGGGCTCCGTTATGGAGGGTGCGGGCAGGGGGGTGGGCAATTTATATCGGTGGTGGCGCCTGCGGCAGCGCCTCTGGAGCCGCCCCTCCGTTCTGGAGCCAATATCTATGCATAAGTCAAGAGGCAGATCTTGTGCCACTCCACCTGGTCGTATTTCCAACTTAATCATCCAATATTGACTTGCAATTAATTAATAACACGGTCAAGATTGACCATAAACGTGACTAAAGAAGAAGGAAAGGAGGAGAAGGAGGAGAAGATGAAGACAAAAGAAAATGTAGAAGAAAGAAGATAGAGAAAGAGAATGGAAAAAAAAAGAGTGGAGAAGAAACATGGAAAAGAAAATTGTGTGTAGCTTAATAGATATACTAAAGATGTTTGTTGATATATGTAATTTTTTCTAATATTAATTGAATTTCGGAATCAATATTCGTGAACAAGGGCAGTATAATCTCGCGGAGTGTTCTGAGGCGCTAGGTTATAGTACCCCTATTCTCCAAAATTTCGTCCATCAAAGAGAAGCAAATAGCAGACTCTCATAGAAATTCTTGTAAAATCAAAAATAAAAATTTTCATTTTATATATATCAGATCATGAATTAGTACTTTTTTCATTTTTCAAATAAAAATATCAATTATTTCGAATTTTTCATTTTTGGAATATTTACAAAATTGAATCTCAATACTATACTATTAAATAAGTGAAGAATACTTCTAGTAATTAAGAAAATGAATATACTAAACATAAGATCTTCTAAATCTTAGGATGAAAATTCCTAAATATTCTCTACTAAAATTACGTCATGCTTATTTTCGAGCTATATCTTCTTCTTTTTTAGTTTGTATTGCAAATACTCCACACAATTTGGTTGATGAACATACTAAAAGGTGATTGAAAATTGATAGACTTATTTTTGTGTAAGAAAAGCTTTGTTAATTAATTCTTTTAAAAAAAATATGTTTTCCCTCTCGTGAATTCGATCTATAGGTAATATTTAAACACCTTTAAATGAAAGAATATAATAAAGAGAAAAAATGTCAAGATTCATAGCAACAAAAGATATGCATTTCGAATTGACTTGTTTTGATATTTATAATTGATTTTCTAGATTAAGCCCTCGTTTGTTTTCGTTAAAATTAAAATGTTTGAATCTAAATGCATATTTGAATATTAAAGTGTATATTAAGATTCAGAGGTGTGAATCTGAATATTAAGTTATTGCATAATCTGAATACTTAGTAGTTAAGACGTTTTATTTTATCAACAATGTATAAATTTTATCTTTGTTTATATAAGATTGAAGTGTCAAAAACACAAATAAATTATTCAGAGGGTGAGTTTCATACCTAAACTATCAAGTATTAGTTTGAGAAACATACATCTCTTTTATTACACTCTCTTGATGGGGGCAGGGCCGTCTCAACAAATTTGGGGCCTTAAGCCAAACTTTCATAGTGAGACCTTTCTTTTTTTAGTTGTCTTATATAAATTGAATAGTTATAACATACTCAATGTAATCTTACAAGTGAAGTCTCGAGAAGATAGGATGTATTCATATTTTATGAAGTAAGAATGCAAATAATGAAAAATTTCAATGAAAAAAATATAATACAAAGTTTGAGTGATAAAACCCGACTCACAAATAAAAAAGTACATATAATGATACTGAAATAGTTGATCTGAATTTGATAATATGATATAATGTCATGATCCAAAACGAGCCATGAGTGGCACAACACTTAACCTTCTAGGTGGGTGAACCAACGAATTCAAACTCCAACTTATATTAGTTATTCAACTTACGAAATACAACCATAATACGAAAACTCAAAACTTATTAATGTCAGAAACAAAAATCCACTAGAGTCTATTAAATATCATTTCTCAAAACCTGAAAGTGATCACACCAAGGACATCTAATCCCAAAATACCAAGTCTAAGAGTATTAAAGACATCGAAATAAATAAATAAAATAATTTGTGTCCAAAAACTAAGGACATCATGCCATGACCGAGAGAATCCATCACGAGCTAGAATAAATAGTTCACCCTGAAACCTGATGTGCTGGAGACTGGCTAGAGCTGAAGGAGAGTCGAAGTCGCTAGTACACTTGCTGGACTCCACAAAGGAAAACGAAGAAAATACAAGTAGGGGTCAGTACAAGGTGACATGTACTGAGTAGATATCATCGGCCGACTCAAAATAGGAGTCAATATGCATAAAGTAATAACATGAAATCAACTATAACACTTAGCATGTGGCAAACAACAAACAACATGAACAAGTGACTACAGTAATGAAGCAAATACATAATTAGTCACAATATCAAGAACACACTGAGGACTCATGCCTCCACACCACGCTCTTTTGGAAAATGGGTTCTTTTAGATTGAGTATATTAAGTTATTTCAATAGGTTTTCCTTTAATGTTATCGTGCCGGAACGTGACACCAGATCGAATCATATTCTGTCGTCTCATGGCACCAGATTCAAATATATCATGTCTGCTCGTGGCACTCGATCCAACAATATAGTTAATTCCTAGTTTTGTATCATCACTTTCCACTTCATTAACAATATTTCATCAAGCATTCATTATTCAAGGCATCACTTTGATAGAGCAAGTTCAAGATTATGAATTTCGCGGTCTTGGAATTTCAGATGAATCACAACGACACATAAATTATCCAAACTACAACAAATTAAGTACATAAAAAACTTCACAACATTACTCTATGACTATCAATCACATTAAGAGTCTCTATATCACATAGAATAAACCATAACCTATCTCACCAACAAAGGTTGTGGTGGAGTGGTAAGTACTCCTTCATCCTTAACCAAGGAGTCTCAGGTTCGAGCCCCCTTGGGTACGGAGTCGCCTTTGTTAGGGAGTGCTTTACCCCCAATGTGGGACTTTCTGGGCCGAATCTGAATTTAGTCGGGCTCCAATGTGGGTACCGGACACCGGGTGGGAAACCAAAAAAAAAAAAAATCATAACCTACCTCTACCGAAAAACTGAAGTCAAGCAAGCTAATTCTTCAATGGTTTTCCTTTCCTCAATGCCTCAGAACGTTTGCAATCTATTAAGTATACAATATTCATAAGCAAACGAGTCCGTAGAAACCCATATTACTATATATCTAGCCTTAACTTAATAACTCACTCAAATCTATAATCAATTTCCATATCTCAAGGTCAATTAATACGTCAAGACTCCTATTTCTTAAATTTTAAGCCTATGCTTAAGTTTCAATTCCTCCAATATCATAAATTTTATGCTTAAGTTTCAATTCCTCCAATATCATAAATCTAATGGTACTCATATAATACAGTACACCTAATATTTAATTACTTATCTCAATATATCAAAATTTAAATCATAATGTGATAACTAAAAAAAAAAGAAAAAAAGATTGAAGCCACATATTATAATTGATCGTGATATTACTATACAAAAGTATAAATTCCAGGCTTGATATCATCTATCTACCACGATTCATTCCCACAACATAGCCACCCAGGCAGGTGCAACAATATCCTGTGGTGTCATATGTATGGCAGTTCCATTAAACATCTCCCTACCAAATTGGATAACTCATATTGTACAAAAATATAACTTTCCAATTCTAAACTTCTTTTCAATCAAAAAAATAATAAATTGATAAAGTTATCCATCAACCAAACATTAATTATATATTCACTAAGAAGCAACTATACGTAAACAATATGGGGAGAATTCGTTAGGTTACCTGACTTTTTGTTATCGATGCCAAGATGGGTGTCGTACAAGGACTCAAATTAGAAGAAATAATTTAAAATCCTTTTTAAGCTCTAATTTATTGTTATATAAAATAGGATGGCTTGGTCTGATCAAGACTTCTTTTTTTGCTCCGTCCGCGGAGCATATGAATTTCCTTCTAAATAGGGGTGTCTGAGGCACCTTTCCTGGGAAGAGGAAGAAGTAGATAGGACAAAGGCCTTCTCTTTCCGACCGCTCTTCCCGAAGTAAGTCAGATAGAATTCTACTATAATCGGCTCATCTGTTTACCCAAGTTAGACTGCTAGCATCTTACCAATCATCTTCCCTATCTACCCTATTTATTCGATAGAGAGGCTGAAATCAAAAAAGACCAAGTTCCACACATATGAGACAGGCAAAAGGGTATGGAACGAGCAGCTTCTTGAAGAGTGAATTCGATTCTATATTTATCTTCTTTGTTTGATAAATGCACAGCGGAAAGGGATGCTAGTCGGCTCGGTGAAGTTGTAGCCCCAAAAAGGATCTCAGAAGGTATTAATTAATTAATGGACTTGGCTCATTAACCACCAACTAATAAAATAATAATTAATTAATAAATATCTTTCAACTAAAATTAGCCGTAGTTAAATAAATAGTTTAAAATTACCATTTAAATTTACGGGAAGAGTTGAAATAAATTTAGTACTCATAATGACCTAACGAATCGTTACATCAGATACCAATTTACCCATCGTTTTTCCTCGAATGGTCAAAAGAAGGCGAGAGTAAGAATGGGTAACTGAATCGACACAAAGGTATAGATATCTCATATGCATAGCATCCTCAGTCTCCCAAGTGGACTCCTCAACCAGACGATTCTTCCACTGAACCTTCATAGAAGCAATCTCTTGTAACCTCAACTTGCGAACCTCTCTATTTAGAATAGCTACAGGCTCCTCCTCATAAGATAAATTCTCATTCAGCTGGACCGAATCCCAGCGTATAATGTAGTTTCCATCACCATGATATTTCTTCAGCATAGACACATGAAACACCGGGTGCACTTTTGAAAAACCTGGAGGCAAAGCCAATTCATAGGCCACATCTCCCACACGCTTAAGAACTTCAAACAACCCAATATACCTCGGACTGAGCTTACCTCTCTTACCAAACTTCATCACACCCTTCATAGGTGAAACATTCAGTAACACTTTCTCTCCCTCCACAAACTCCAAGCCTCTGACCTTCTGGTCTGCATACTCAATTTGCCTGCTCTGAGCTGCTAGAAGCTTCCCTATAATGAATTTTACCATATCTAACGATTCCCTTAGAAGATTAGTACCCCAAGATCCCATCTCAAATGCATCAAACCAACCAATGTGAGACCTACATTTCCTTCCATATAATGCCTCAAATGGAGCCATATCAATACTCTAGTGATAGCTATTATTGTACGAAAACTCTGTCAAGGGTAAGAACTGATCCCAATAACCACCAAAATCTATCACGCATGCATGAAGCATATCATCTATCATCAAGCACTTGAATTTTCCGCTCAGACTGCCCATCGGTATGAGGGCGAAATGCGATACTAAGATCCAATCTAGTACATAACTCAGCCTGCAAGGTCCTCGAAATGTTAGAAGTAAACTGCATACTTGTATCTGATATGATGGAAATTGAAACTTCATGCAATCAAACAATCTCGCGAATATAAAGTTTGGCTAACTTCTCTACATTATAAGTCACCCTTATCGGAATGAAGTGTGCAGACTTAGTTAACCTGTCAACAATTACCCATATCGAATCAAACTTACCAAATGTCTTTGAAAGACTAACCACAAAGTTCATTGCAATTTTTTCCCACTTTCATTCAGGAATGGGTGTTCTCTAAAGCGTCCCTCCAAGCTACTGGTACTCATACTTTACCTGCTGACAATTTGGACATTGTGCCACAAAATCAACAATGTCACGCTTCATTCTTTTCCACCAATAATATTGTCAGAGATCATGATACATCGTGATTGCACCAGGATGCATAGAATACCTCAAACTATGAGCCTCTACAAGAATAGTTTGAGTCAAATCATCAACACAGGGCATATATACCCGCCTTTTAATCCTCAAGATGCCTTTTTCATCAATCACAACCTCCTTAGCCTCTCCTCGCAATATCATATCACGAATTCAGCTCATCTTCTCATCATCAAACTGCTTACCTCCACACAAGCCAAAAATCCTTCTTTCTCAGTTAATTCCAGCCTCATAAGGCCATTAGCTAGAGTTTGAACCTCTTTAGCTCATGGGCGTCTAGAAACCTGAAAATGGGCTAAACTCCTCATGCTCCCTGCTTTTCTACTCAGGGCATAAACCACAACATTAGTTTTTCACAAGTGATAAATAATAGTAACATCATAGTCTTTCAGCAACTCCATCCACTTCTTCTGCCTCAAATTCAAGTCTCTCTGAGTGAACACATAATGTAAACTGCGATGATCTATATACACTTCACACTTGACCCCATATAGATAATGTCTCCACTGCTTTAATGTGAATACAACCGCAACCAACTCCAAATCATTAGTGGGGATGCACTTTCAATTTCCTTGAAGCATAGGCAAATATATTCCTCCCTTGCATTAGCACTGCGCCTAAACCAGAATAAGATGCATTAGCATAAACAATAAAATATTTACCTTCCACAGGCAAGGCAAGAATCAGTGCAGTAGTCAACAAGGTTTTGAGTTTCAGAAAACTCTCTTCGCACTCATCCTACCATACAAATGAAACATTCTGCTTGGTCAAATTATTCAGCTAGGAAGCAATGGAAGAAATTCCTTGATGAACCGACTGTAGTAGCTAGCTAAACCAACAAAGCTCCTTACCTCTGAGACATTAGTGGACCTTGCCCGACTCTTCACTACTTCAATTTTCTAAGAATCCACCGTTACTCCATCCTTAGAAACCACGTGCCCTAAGAAGGACACTGAACAGAGCCAATACTCACACTTGGAGAATTTGGCATAAAGCCTCTCCTCCCTTAATAATCTAGTACAATTCTCAGATGCTCTTCATGTTCTTTTCTTCTCTTTGAGTAGATTAGTATATCATCAATAAATACAATAATAAAGATATCTATATATGGCTTAAAAATTCCGTTCATCAGGCTCATGAAAGCAGCAGGAGCATTCATAAGCTCAAAGGACATTATTAAGAACTCATAATGCCCATACCTTGTTAAAAAAATAGTCTTCGATACATCCACTACCCGCATTTTCAGTTGATGATAACCAGACCTCAAATCAATTTTAGAGAAGACACAAGCACTCTGTAACTGATCGAACTAGTCATCAATGCAAGGAATGAGATATTTGTTCTTAATAATCACCCTATTGATCTATCTATAGTCTATGCATATCCAAAAACTACCATCCTTCTTTTTTACAAATAAAAATGAAGCACCCCAAGAAGAGGCACTTGATCTAATAAAACATTTACCTAACAACTCCTGAAATTAGGCCTTCAATTCTCTCAACTCAGTTGGGGCCATCCTATAAGATGGAATTGAAATGGGGTGAGTCCCCGGCTCTAAGTTAATACAAAAATCAATATCCCTATTTGGTGGCATACTATGCAGGTCTGCAGGAAAAATATCCACAAACTCACGCACTATCGAAATAGATTCAATCAAAGGCACTTTGAAAGTATCATCCCTGAGATGTGTCAAGAAAGTTGAACAACCCTTACTCACCAACCTCTTAGAATGAAAAAAAGAGATAATCTGAAATGAGGCGGGAATATAGTCACCTTCCCACACTAGCAGATCTATCCCAAGCTTGACCAAGGTCACAGTCTTAGCATTGCAATCTAAGATAGCAAAATTTGGAGAAAGACAAGTCATACCTAAAATTATATCAAAGTCAAACATCTCCTGAATAATCAAATCTACATAAGTTTTTCTCCCCATAAAAGTCATAAGAGAAGACATATACACCTTCTCAACTAGCACAGACTCACCAACAAGAGTAGAAACACGAATAGACATGTCAAGTAAGTCACAATGCAAATCAAGTCCATTAGCTAATGAGGAAGATAGATAAGAAAAAGTGGATCCAGGATCAAACAATATAGAAGTCATGCGATTGCAGACCAGAAGAGTACATGTGTTCACAGCAACGGATGCCTCTGCCTCTGGCCTCTCGGGAAAAACATAACAATGGACTATGTCGCCTGTCTGACCATTGCCCTTGTCGGGCAATGATCTAGTAGTTCCAATATACCCGCCACCTCGGTGGATTGGTGACCACCACTACCTCGGCCACCACGTCCTCCAGAATGAAGGTCTCTACCATAACCACCCCTACCTCTAACTATTGGAACTTTTTAATCCTGATCATACCGAGCTTGACTCTACCTCAAACATTTTTTCCTGATATGCCCAACATCACCATATTAACAAAAAATCCTAGAGTCGAGAGTAGATATCTGTGAAGATGAAGAAGACTGAAGAAACCTTCTAAACTCAGAAAATGGTTGACTGGTCTATGACGGACCCTCAGCTGAAACTTGTAATCAAGACTGATAAGGACGAGATGGGTAACCCCCAAAACTTTTCCCTCTAGAGTAAGAACCACTAAAATCGCCTCTCTTACGGAACTTCTTGAACATTTTCAACTTGGTGAAGTCATCTGGCTTCACCCTCTCTACCTTTATCACAAAATCAATCACTTCCTGAAAGAATTTTGCAGAAGCAGTCACCTGATAAGCTGGAATCTACAAATATAACATCAATCCCTTTACTAAGCAGTGAATCCACTCTTGTGGACTGAAGCAAAGTTGAGTAGTATACCTGGATAAAGTACAAAATTTATCCTCATAAACTGTAATAGTCATCTTTCCTTGCTCTATATTGAGTAACTCGTCTTTCCTCATGTCCCTCATCAAAGTCTAGGGTTTATACTTCTCTATGAAGAAGCTAGAAAATGTTGCTCAAGTCATAGGTGGTGCATTTGCTGGTCGACACTCAACATGAGACCGCCATTACATTTTAGCATCTCACTAGAACTAGTATGTTACAAACTCAACACTAAATCGCTCCATTATATCCATTTTATAAAGCAACTTATGATAATCAACAAAAAAATCCATAAGCATCTTTAGATTCATTACCCTTGAAGGCGAAAGGTTTCAACTTTAAGAACTTAATAAAGAGATCATGCTAGTCACTAGTCATTATAGGCCCTAAAGTCAATCAGGGAAATGTGCTTGTTTCCAAGGATGCATCCATGCGGAGAGCCACAACAACTGCATGTTGTACTCTCTGTACCTGAGGTACTGGTGCAAAAAATGTTAGGGGTGCTTGGACCTAATCGGATAATCCGCTGAGATAGGTGAGAACCTAGTTGATCATCTTTGGAGTAGGCTGGGGTGATGTTTACTTCTCATGAATCTACTCATCCTCCACCTTATCATCCTCTATGACTACCTTATCCGTCGGTGGAGGGGTCACTGCACTATCCCTGACTGTCCCCGCTGCTTGACCTCTACCCTTGGTGGAATTTCTCCAGCAACCTCTATAACGACCTCTCATCACTACTCCCTCTGGGGTTACAGTCCCAACAGCTGGCTCAAGTGCATCCTCTCTTGCTGGTGTTGGTGTTGCCACATCTATTGCTCTAGTCCTGGCCATCGGTGAAATAGAGTGAAGAAGGACAGATATCAATTTTTATCACCTAGATTCCAATTGGATTTAAGTAATAGCATGAAAGAAAGAAGGAAATGAGCTTTTCTAAAGTCCTATAACCTCTCAAAGAAAAGTAAAGGCGTCGTTGTACCGTTTCGTAAGACTCTATTAGACCAGTCCTTATGTGATGAGATCACCGAATCTAAAGCTCTGATAGTCACAATCCAAAATGAGTCATGAGAGACACTCACACTTAACCTTCTAGTGGGTGAACCAACGAATTCAAATCTCAATTTATATTAACTGTTCAACTTACGAAATAGAACCATAATGCGGAAACTCAAAACTTATTAACGTAAGAAATATAAATTCACTAGATTTTATTAAATATCATTTCCTAAAATATGAAAGTCATCACACCAAGGACATCTAATTTCAAAATACTAAGTCTAAGAGTATTAAAGACACCAGAATAAATAAATAAAATAGTTTGTGTCCAAAAACTAAGGACATCATGTCATGACCGAGAGAATCCAACACGAGTTAGAATGAATAGCTCACCGGGGATCCTGATGTGCTGGAGATTGGCTAAAGCTGAGGGCGAGTCGAAGTTGCTGGTACACTTGTTGTATCCACAAAGGAAAATGAAGAAAATACAAGTAGGGGTCAGTGTAGGGCAACATGTAATGAGTAGATATCATCGGCCGACTCAAAATAGGAACCAATATTTATAAAGTAATAACATGAAATCAACTATAGCACTTAACAAGTGGCAAACAACAAGCAACATGAACAAGTGACAACAATAATGAAGCAAGTACGTAATTAGTCACAATATCAAGAACACACATGAAGACTCATGCCTCCACACCACGCTCTTTTGGGAAATGGGTTCTTTGAGATTGAATTCATTAAGTTATTTAAATATTTTTTCCTTCAATGTTACGTTCCGGAACGTGACACCCGATCCAATCATATCATGTCGGCTCGTGGTACCCGATCTAAATATATCGTGTTGGCTCTTGGCACCCGATCCAATAATATAGTTAATTCCTCATTTTGTATCATCTCTTTCCACTTCACTAAAAATATTTCATCAAGCCTTTTTTTATTCAAGGCATCACTTTAATAGAGCAAGTTAAAGATTATGAATTTCGTAGTCTTAGGATTTTAGACCAATCACAACGACACATAAATTATCCAAACCACAACAATTAAGTACATAGAAAACTTCACAGCATTACTCTATGATTATCAATCACTATTAAGAGTCTCTCTATCCCATAGAATAAATTATAATCTACCTCCACCGAAGAACCGAAGTCAAGCAAGCTAATTCTCCAATGCTTTTCCTGTCCTCAATGCCTCCGAATGTTTACAATCTATCAAGTATACACTATTCATAAGCAAACGAGTCCGTGAACACCCATATTTCTATATATCTAGCCTTAACTCAATAACCCACTCAGATCTATAATCAATATTTTCATATCTTGAGGCTGATTAAAATGTCAAGTCTCATATTTCTTAAATTTCAAGTCTATGGTTAAGTTTCAGTTCCTCCAAAATCATAAATCTAATGGTATTCATATAATACAGTACACCTAATATTTAATTACATATATAAATATATCAAAACTTAAATCATAATGTGATAACTATAAAAAAAATAAAGACTGAAGCCACATATTATAATTGATCATGGCATTACTGTACAAGAATATAAATTCCAGGCTTGATATATCATCTATCTGCCATGATTCATTCCCGCAACATAGCCACCTTGGTGTTGAATTTATTTTCATATATTCTGCACATACATAGGAGATATGGAGATATTCTTTTTCTTTTCTAATTTTGTCATGTAAATATTCTTTTGATATTTTTTTTCTTTTCCATTTGATCTTGAGAATATTCTGTTTACCATTAGATGTCATCTTACTTGTATAAATACAACCTAATTGTATAGTTTTATTCATTCAGAAATACAATAAGAAACATTTCTATATTGTTCTTCATTTATTCTTTCATGGTTTCAGAGCAGTGTTAGTTTTATATTTTTATTCTTTCACTTTCATTTTTTTCTCTATTTTAAAAAATGATTGAAATTGAATCATCCAATACTATAATCACTGAAACGAGTGATAGAGTTCCTGCAATTAATGTAGTGGATTCATCACATGATTTCTACATTCACCCTTCTGATTATCCCGACATGAACCTTGTCTCCACTATTTTTTTACGGTAGGAGTTATGGTGGCTGGAGAAGGGCTGTTATTATAGCTCTTTCAGTGAAGAACAAACTAGGATTCATTGATGGTCCCTAGTTGTTCCTACTGATATAACTCTTCAAAAGGCTTGGTCAAGATGTAATGATATGGTCTTATCCTTGTTACTCAATTCTCTCTCAAAAGAAATTGATGAGTCTGTCTTGTACTCCCAAAGCGCTAAAGTCTTATGGTCTGACCTGGAAGATAGATTTGGTCAGGCTAATGGTACCAAATTATTTCAGCTTCAAAAAGATTTAAATGCTGTAGTTCAAGGAAATTCTAGTATTTCTGCATATTTCACAAAAATGAAGAGTTTGTGGGATGAGTTAGATGCACTAAACATTTTTTCTGCTTGTAGTTGTGAGTGTGTATGTGGAGCAAAAGAAAAGAGTATAAAAGCTCATCAAGATGAAAGGTTGCTTCAGTTTCTTATGGGTCTAAATGACACTTTCATAGGGGTTAGAAGTAATATTTTGTTATCTTCCCCTATTCCTACTATTGGTCAAGCTTATTCTCTTGTTATTCAAGATTAAAAACAAAGGGAAATTCATGCTACTCCTGCTTATCCAGGAGAATCATCATCCTTTCTTGTTGGTAATGTAGGAGAAAGGAGGTTCAATGATTTTCAAAACTCAACAAGTAAATCCCATTGAGAAAACTTCTCTGGTGTTCAACTATTGTAAGAAGATAGGACATACTATTGACCATTGCTATAAAATTCATGGTTTTCCTCCAGATTTCAAGTTCACTAAATCTAAGAAGTATCAAAAGGGTACTATTGCCAGCAATGTTTTTAGTACAGGAGAAGGTACTCATGAAGGAGTAGAAAATGATTCAAATGTGAATTCTCTCAGTCAAGAAAACGTGGCACAACTTCTGCAACTTTTGCAGAAACTGAATCTAAAGAATGATGGGTCTACTAATGCATCTGCAAACCTCACTTGTGCTGGTATGACCAAGCTCTTTAATTTGTGTGTTTACATGTTTAAAGGTGACACTTGTTCTTGGATATTAGATAGTGGAGCATCTGAGCATATGACTTTTGATAGAAGTGTTTTTACTAATTTCAATCTTTTACCTAAACCTATCATGGTAACTCTACCTAATTCTCATAAAGTAAAGGTTACTTATTCAGGATCTGTTTCTCTTTTATCCAACCTAGTTCTACAAAATGTTCTCTATATTCCTTCTTTCAGATTCAATCTTATCTCGATTCACAAATTATGTAAACAACTTCAAAAATTATGTTACAGGGCCCTTCACTGAAGAGGCCTCTGGTGCTTGGTAAAGAACAAGGAGGTCTATATATCTTCAAGTCAAGTCAGCCAACAGTTTCTACAAAGAGCCTACCTAGTTCCAATTTTCATAGTTTATCATTTTTAAGTTCTTTAATAATTGTGTTTACTTCTTGTTCTAGTTTCTTTTATTCCAATGTAAAAGAGAAGCTATGGCACTATAGGTTAGGTCATATGCCAATGAGTAATATGAAGAAAGTTTTTCAATTCTCTAAATCTTGTTCAAAGTTATCTTCTCCTTGTGTTATTTGTCCTATGGCAAGGCAATCGAAATTATCTTTTCCTTCTAGTGCTATTTGTACCAAGGCTGTTTTTGACTTAATTCATGTGGATACTTGGGGTCCTTATAAATCTACTACATATGATGGGTATAGGTATTTTCTTACAATTGTTGATGATTTTAGTAGAGCTACTTGGACTCATCTACTTGGGACTAAATCAAATGTCTTCTCTGTCCTTTAATTCTTTATTTCTATGGTAAAAAGACAATTCAATTCCAAAGTTAAAATTATCAGAACTGACAATGCTTTTGAATTAGGTTGTGGAAAAATTCAATTTGATTTTTTTCTTTCCAAGGGAATTATTCATCAAACTACTTGTGTCCACACTCCACAACAAAATGGAGTAGTGGAGAGAAAACACAAACATTTATTGGAAACATCAAGAGCTATTTTATATCAATCTCACCTTCATATTGGTTATTGGGGGGAATGCTTGTTAACAACTACTTATCTTATAAATAGATTTCCTTCCAGTATTTTGAATTCAAGAACCCCTTTTAAGGTTCTGTTCAAAGTTAAACCATCTTATTCTCATCTAAAGTGTTTTGGTTGCTTGTGTTTTGTCTCTACTCTTCCTTTACATAGAACTAAATTTGATCCTAAAGCTTCACCTTGTGTGTTTATAGGATATCCATATGGAAAAAAGAGCTACAAAGTGTTAGATCTACAAACCAAGAAAATTTCAGTTTCTAGGAATGTTATTTTCCATGAAGAGTATTTTCCTTTCTCTGCACAATCTGATTTACGTTCTACTTTATTTCCTTCTACTACTACCATTTCTTCTGATTATCCCTTAGAATCTCATTTTTCCACATCAAATTCAAATTCTGATTGTTCTTCTGATTTTGATAATGTCCCCATATCTACTAGTCATTCTAAATCTCCGTCTCCTTTCAATGTTACTTCGCATATCAATTCCTCTCCTGATATATCCCCTATACCTTATTATCCATTACCTGTTGTTCAAACTATACTCAGAAAATCTTCCAAAAATCACAAGAAACCTGATTACTTAGAAGATTATATTTGCAATGCTCTCCATCTTACTGATGTGACTTCTTCTTATTTTCTAAGCCCTGTTACTCCTGAGTCTTTATCTTTTAGTGATTTATCTTCTAAAAATAAAGTCATGCTCAATTCCATTACTAGTATATATGAACATGTTAGCAATATTCAGGCAGCTCACCATCCGGGTTGGCAGGAAGACATGGATAAAGAACTTGCAACTTTAAACCTTAACAACACATGGGATGTTGTTATGCTACCCACAAGTAAGAAAGCTCTTCCATCTAAATAGGTTTATAAGGTAAAGCAACACTCTGATGGAAGTATTGAAAGGTTAAAAGCTAGATTAGTCATTAGAGGTGATGTGCAGAAAGAAAGTATTGATTATAATGAAACTTTTTCTCCAGTAGTCAAGATGACCACCATTAGGTGTATTTTAGCTATTGCAGTGAAGAACGTATGGGGTGTGTTTCAATTAGATGTGAACAATTTTTTTTCTATATGGTGATTTAAGTGAAGAGGTTTACATGAAATTTCCTCCTGGTCTTGCACCTCTTTCTCCTAACCATGTATGCTGATATATCATGAGTTTACGGTATTTTTGATGCGTTTCACTTAGAGTTTGTGTGTGTCTTGGGCTATTTTGTTATTAGAAATAATGTTTTGTGTGTAATTTTTGCAGGAAATAGGCTTGAATGCGGTTAATGTAGATGCGAGCTGAAAAGTGCAGAAGTGACCACCGACGGAGCCAACCACGGACCGTAGGTCCAGTGACGGGCCGGGGATGGGAAGTTGTAGGTCCTGGTCAGGAGGTTGAGTTCCAGTACTCGAACCACAGAGTGACAAGACAGACCGTAGTCCAGTCCATGGACCGTAGGTGGTTCATCGTAGGTGAAATATCAGGAAAGTCTGACCAAGAGTTGAACCACGGAGTAGACGACGGGCCGTCCTGCAGATCCGTCGATGGAGATCTGGGAGTTGAAAGTTCCAGTACCTGATTATTTTTCCAAGTGTTGAACCACGGAAGGGGACCTACGGACGTAGGTCAGGGCGTCGATAGAAATCGCGTTTCAGCAGCTTATTTCCTTATTTTGTTTCCTGTTTAATTTAGGATTTATTTTCTATAAATAGGAGTTGTAATCCTCGTTTTTGGGGGTTAGACATTATTATATACTTCTAGTTTTTGTTCTTTAGAAATTAATTTGCAAACTCTTAGCAATTAAATTTCCGGATTTCATTTTATACAATTTTCACTTTGAAATTCAATTCAAGATTTTGGGTTTCATCTATTCTAACTGTAAGTTTATGAATTCGTTCAACTTAATTATGAATTGTGAACTCTCAAGCATGAGTAGCTAAATCCTCAACTAGGGTTGTGAGAACCATGAGCAATTAACAAAGTATGAATAATAATTAAGTAATTCTTGAATAGTGTATATGCATGTATTGTTAATCTTTTTGTTTAGAAGTCTTTTTAACGAGTTCACGCGTTAGAACTCGCCTCGTTCTTACTTGCCGGACCAAGGAGGTAATGAATGAGAAAAGGATTAAACAACAGAGATTTAGTGGATGTTATCTAACTTCAGCAACCCAAATATAGGAACTCTGACCTATGGAGGGGACCAACGGGCCGTCGTTCCATCGACGGACCGTAGGTACCCACCGTGGGTCACAAGTTCAGCTACTGCCCAGAATTTTTTTAAATTTTTATCCAAGTCCAAATGGTGTTCTAAAATTATTTCTTGGGTCTTGTTGACGTCTTCAAGTACTAATATGTCTTCCACAGGTACCATGGCCCCTAAACAAGCACCGATTTACGCCAAGAAGGGGAAATCAAAGTATGTCGCCCTGTCCCGACGTCTTCTAGATGAGGCCAGCGACGACGAGTATATCCCACCTAACATCAGGGTCTCCCTCACTACCCCCCGCACTATAAGGCGAACCCTGCAGGTTATCTCTACGAGTGGCGAGGTCGAGGTCACTGCCCCCAGTCTGTGGAGGGGGCCACACATTCAGGAGAGTCGCAGTCCGGCTCTAGCTCTAGCAGCGGTCCTGCTTCTTCATCTGATGCCGATAGCTCAGGAGATATCCCGGTACCTACCAGAGCTGAGCCTGCCCCTAATGCCGATGAGCCGAACAGATGGTGCGTTGCGGGACAATACCAGATATATGAAAATGGTACCATACTGAATGAACACCGAAGGATGACCAGGACCGTTACTGAGGAGTGCAGGGTTCTAACAGGAAGTCTCCACACCATGCCCATTATTGAGGAGCTATTCTGGAGGCACAAATGTGAGTGGCTGGCACGGGGCCCCGGAACTATAGCGAGGAGATGACCAGAGAGTTTTATGCCTCCTATGCTGCCACCGTCCGTAACTCCATCTCTAAACGGTCCAAGACCGTAGCTCAGCCCCATCTCCAGATGACCTTGGTGCGGAACTTCCCGGTGGACATCTCTGAGACTACTATCCGCCAGTTCATCTATGGCCCAACCCACACTCTTCCGATTAATAGAGCGGAGTATGACTACAGGATGTTCATTGTTCAGAGCGGGGCATTTCAGAGGGATGCCGATCTGTCACAACCCATACCATCGTGAGTGGCACCCACACTAACCCTCCGATAGCAGAACCATTACTACAATCCAACTAACCAAATTAACGAAAACTAAAGCATTTAAAGATATGGAAGCATGTTTAAATGCAAGAGTCAAATAGAGTTCTCATAAACTTCAAAAGATCTAACAACGACAAACAAAACATTACGGAAATTATTCCCTAGAACCTGAAAGGCAATGTACCAAAACTCTAACAAGAAACCATAAGTCTAAGGAGATGGGTACAACCCAATTAAACATAAGAAAATCTAAAGCACTAGTCTAAGTCTGAAGATGTGGACATAAACAAAAGAGAACTCATGGCAGCCCGGAAGAACTGACTCACCCTTGAATTCGATCGATCACGGATCTCCTAGATGAGGTCTGACAGTAGCTGCCTGAAGATGCCCTGTACTCAACAAAGAAAGAGCAAGTGCAGTATCAGTACACAACCACAGTGTAGTGGTAGGATCACGCGGCTATTCTAATAAGTGAACATATATAAGTCATTACAACATCATAAACATGCATACACCGAACATATACAATATCAATTATCATTTATGAGCAACGCACAATTTTACAATCTCAATGATATACATATATGCAAAGTCATTGGTCTTCTCACGGAACCCATACCCAAACTGTTAGTGTGCTGGATCGTGACACCCGTTTAAGTTAGTGTGTCGGATCGTGACACCCGTTCCAATATGTATGTCAGTACGTGACATTCGATCCCAGTTAGTGTGTCGGAATGTGACACCCGTTCCATTCAACATACCACAATCACAATCACAATGTATCTTCTCATAATCATACAATCAAAAGGTGATTCATGGCATAAAGTTATTCGTTCATACTCATTTACATTAGGTGTGATCAATAATGCAACATTCGAATACATACATGCAATACAATGAAGCAATTACAAACATATATCACACCAACATAAAATCACAACCATCACCTACCTCAAACAAAGCTTGAATCCTCCTAAGAAACTTGAATCTTCCCTTTCTGGATTCTTTCCGCTTGCTCTAGGTCTATAAACAAATAATTCAATACGGGGATCAATAATTAAGGTCTAATTTCCCCAGATCATGACAAACCCAATAACCCAAGACCCAAATTATGATCCTAAGGTGTAGGTAGGGTTTTTCCCACCATTCAAAACCATTTAAAACCATCCCCCAACGATATACAATCAAGATTTTACGTTCCACGGATTGAAAAATGGAATTGGGGAGCGAAAACCTTACCTTTAGCACCAAATTTCATGAAAAACTGTCAAGAACTCGTCTGTGGCCGTCTCCTAGCTCTCAAAAATGAAAATGCAGAATAATGGCATTTTTGGGGTTTATTTCCGACTTAAGTCGCGACTGTCCCGCCACAGCGGAACTCCTCCCGCTACAGCGGCCCCGCCTTGGAGGGAAAATCCCACCTTGACGGCTTGCACGGAAACAATGAGCTAATTTAAGAGTTCCAAACCCCCATTTCACAACACATCTTCATTCCATAACACTCAGAAAATACCCATTCACGCTTAGATCAGTTTCGGGAGTTCTACTCACCCGAATTCAATTATGTAAAGTCGTAAGATTTCCTTAACATCTTAGCTATTTAATCATGTGATCAAATTCATAATTAGACCTCCCATTTGTTACCAAATTTCTCTAGACCTCACTGACTCTGATTTTGTCAAAATCTGGACTAGGTTGGGATATTTCAAGTTACTACCAAAAAGTTTTCCGGCTAAAAAATTTTCTCCGTTTTCTTTTCTATAACGATGGGAACAGGTCGTTACATGATCAGAGAGAAATATTGCTTCGTTGGATGGCACGGCATATTGCTGAGGATGTGGAGCGTACCAAGTGAGTGTGTAACATGTCATTGCCTATCAGAAAAGCGACCATGAGCTTCGCTGCGAAGTTCTTCTGGTTATTGGTTCGCACTAGATTGTCTCTCACTCAGGCGAACAATGTTGTCACGTGGGACCGGGTCGTGATGATTGCTGCTATTATGGCGGGACTGGAGCTTGATTTCTCCCGCATCCTGATCGTGGAGATCCACGAGAGGGCCTTCAAGACCACCACCACTCTGCCTTTCCTATGTCTGATATTCCATCTCTGCAGGGAGGCTTCAGTGCCTATTTGGCATTGTGACAGGTTTCTTGAGGCGACCAAGACAGTGGACATCGGCCTCATTCGGGATGATGCCAACCTTGCTGCACCACAGAGGGAGCCACAGGTTGATGTACTTCCCTTGGGTGCTGATCTTGTTGCGGATGTGGAGCAGATGCAGGCTGATGACACTACCATTCCAGCCCCTACAACATATGCTCAGGATCCACCTTCTACGGCCACTAGTCAGGCCCCGAGCTCCTCCCGAGCCACTCCCTCTTCAGGGTCCACTGCCGTTCCTCTGGCCCGAGTCCAGAAGCTGGAGATCCAGATGGACACCTTGCTGCAGCATATGAGGTCGTGGATGCAACGCTCTATTAAGGAGTCTGAGGTGAGGATGGAGCATGTGATGGATCAGAAGGTTCAGGCCGTTCATAAGCGCCTGGATTTCTTCGAGTTGAGAGTCTTGGAGAGGCCTGCCCCTACCATAAATGTGACCACTTTCCAGACGGAGTTGGCTAGCCTCCGTGCTGATGTTGATCCTCTCCTAACCCCTACTGAGACTGCACCAGAGGCTGCCCCTACAATGGAGGAGGATGACGTGGTGATGACTGCTTTATTTGGCGATACTATGCCATCACCAGACTCTTCCCGTACTGCTGGGAAGCGCCACCGCTACGACCACACTTACGATGCTGAGGAGGCTCACAGATTCAAGAAGAAGGAGCGCCAGCAGTTCGAGGTAGCCCAGAGGGAGTCCATTCTTGATGAGGAGAGGAGGCAGCAGCGGGCCCGTGAGATAGATGTTGGCCCATCTGGCATTTTGAGCACTACTGATGGTGCTCCCATACTTGGTGAGGGCGCTACTGATGGCATCCCTAGTGTTGATCCAGCGGGATCTGAAAAACTGGATCCATCCGCTTCTTGATGGGTCTTCGACGCATTTACGCCACAGGTTTGCTTCACCCTATGCTTTACTTTTGATTTTTGTGCATTGAGGGCAATTGCACCTTATTTTATTGGGGGTGGGTTAAATGATGTTTGAGTGATAGGGTGAAGTCTGAGTAACCCAACTCATAATCCTCCTTTGGGATTTTCTTGCATGTGTTCTTTTCCCCAAGGGACTGGTTACTTTTATGTTGAACCGACATGTTTAGGATTGTATGTGTAGAAGTAAGTAGAAGAATGAAAGCATGATGTCATAAAAAAACAAGCATGAAATTGATACATGTCCAACTTTTTTGAAATGTACTAAATCTATAGGCTGAATGAGTTGAATGTGTTGGATCTTCATATGACATGATAAGGAACCTGTATGTTAGCATGACTTAAGCTAAAACTTGAACTGGGTAATGCAATAATCCGATAATGAAACAATTTGTCAAGTGTGTGTGAGAAAAGCTGAATGTTCATACAGTATGTGCCAATCTAGAACTTGTCCGTTTGGTCCTGCTAAGATAATCTAGGCTAGAAAATGGGAAATGATCATAGGCCCTTCTTCAAATAAGTCCACTTAAGCCTAAAAAGTCAACCAAAAGAAATAAATGTTCCCTTTGATCCAAATGTTTGAGCCTAATGTAGACCACTTCTTTCAATACACCTAAATTCACCTTCCCTAAAATAATTAACTTGGACCCGGTCCTTCCTTGGGCATGTGCACTTTGACTTAGGCCAAAATCCTAAGTTGACGGTGGCTAATTCAAAAAAAAAGTTACCTTAATCTTGGCCCTGGTCCGACATCGGATATTGTGCACCTCAACTCATGCAAAATGCATAAGGTGAGGGTGGCTATGAAAAAGGAAACCAAAAGAAAAAGGGTATGAAAAGTGTTTGGTGTAAAAGAAAGGAAAAGAAAAGAAAAGATAGAAAAAGATGTGATTGAAGTCAAAAGAAACAAAAAGAGCAATGAAAAAGATGCTAAAGAAAACAAAGAAAAAGAAGAATGTGAAAAGTAAGAGCGACAAAGTCAAAATCAAGAAAAAAATTTAAGATGTCAAGAATTGGTTGAGAAAAGAGGTAAAAAACCAATGTAATGTAAAGGAGGACAGAAAAGTCACTAAAAAGTACCCAAATGTACCATACCTTATCCTGAGCCTACGTTACAAGCTAAGAAAGTCCTATAGTGATCCTAATGACTAGTTTGGAGAATCTATGCAGTGAAAATAAGGGGAAGCCTATGGTATTGAGCACTAACTGTACTTGAAGTCACTTCTGAGTGTGAGTGTTGAATGAATCCTTAAATTTAAAATTCATATCTATTGTGTGAAAAAGGATTTCTTTTAAAGTGAGGGCACTAGTTACATTGTAGGAGAATTGGTACCTTGGTGATTGTGAAAAGTGTATGTTGTGGTGTCTATTGGTCGATCTATGTCATGTTTTGATCCGCATGAGTTAGCTTGTTGAGTCTAGATGAAAAGATTTGCACTAAGGTGATGGAATTGATTGAGAAGGCCATGTGATTGCTTGAGTTTGTATGTCTGCTTCTACATAAGTGTCGTTTAGAGTTTTAGTGTGTCGCTTGAGGATAAACAACAAGTTTAAGTTGAGGGTTTTGATATACCGTGAGTTTACGATATTTTTGATGCGTTTCACTTAGAGTTTGTGTGTGTCTTGGGCTATTTTGTTATTAGAAATAATGTTTTGTGTGTAATTTTTGCAGGAAATAGGCTTGAATGCGGTTGATGAAGATGAGAGCTGAAAAGTACAGAAGTGACCACCGATGGAGCCAACCACGGACCGTAGGTCCAGTGACAGGCCGTGGATGGGCAGTCGTAGGTCCTGGTCAGGAGGTTGAGTTCCAGTACTCGAACCACGGAGTGACAGGATGGACCGTAGTCCAGTCCACGGACTGTAGGTGGTGCATCGTAGGTGGAAGATCAGGGAATTCTGACCAAGGGTGGAACCAGGGAGCAGACAACGGACCGTAGGTCGACCCACGGGCCGTCCTGCACATCCGTCGATGGAGATCTGGGAGTTGAAAGTTTCAGTACCTGATTATTTTTCCAAGTGTTGAACCACGGAAGGGGACCTACAGACCGTAGGTCGACCCACGGTACGTAGGTCAGGGTGTCGACAGAAACTGCATTTCAGCAGTTTATTTCCTTATTTTGTTTCCTATTTAATTTAGGATTTGTTTTCTATAAATAGGAGTTGTAATCCTCGTTTTTGGGGGTTAGACATTATTGTATACTTCTAGTTTTTGTTCTTTGGGAATTAATTTGCAAACTCTTAGCAATTAAATTTCTGGATTTCGTTTTATACATTTTTCACTTTGAAATTCAATTCAAGATTTCGGGTTTCATCTATTCTAACTGTAAGTTCGTGAATTCTTTCAACTTAATTACGAATTGTGAACTCTCAAGCATGAGTAGCTAAATTCACAACTAGGGTTGTGGGAACCATGGGCAATTAACAAAGTATGAATAATAATTAAGTAATTCTTGAATAATGTATATGCATGTATTGTTAATCTTTTCGTTTAGAAGTATTTTTAATGAGTGCACGCGTTAGAACTCGCCTCGTTCTTACTTGTCGGACCAAGGAGGTAATGAATGAGAAAAGGAATAAACAACAAAGATTTAGTGGATGTTATCTAATAGTTTGATGTCAATTGGAGTGAGGGTGAAAACTAAACTACATTGATATGACGACTAATCTGGGGTAAAGGTAAGCGTTAGTAAAGCATACACCCGTAGACGGACCAAGTTGCGTGGTGAAATTCCCTACTTGGAGGACCAATCACTTAGAGATACCTAACTTACCAACTTTGCATATTAAACACTAGGAAAGGATTACTATTATTAGGATTACAACGTTAAGAGCTTGTGGGGAACACATACACCCTAGTTTCTTTCTCATATTGATAAAACAAAGTTTGAATCTTGTTTGCTTGCTACTTAGTCAACAATCTATTTATTTAATTACAAAATCTCCCCTGTTTACTTTCCTTGGAAATAATTTGACTAAATGGATATAATTGTGAGTTAAGTTTATGTCTAGACCATATTCCTCGTGGGATCGACCCCAACCTACAAGTTGGGTTCTTTACTTGATAACGATCGCTTATACTTCTTTAGGGAGGTGTAATTTGAGTGTATCATCTGCTTGCTTAAAAAATTCATTTATGGACTTAAGCAAGCATCCAGACAATGGTATGCTAAACTCACTTCTGCTCTCAATTTTAAAGGTTTTAGTCATTCTATGAATGATTATTCTCTTTTTTTTAAGAAATCTGTCGATTCTATTTCTATTGTGGCAGTATATGTGGATGACATATTGTTGACAGGAAATAATGAAGTTGAATTGAAGGCTTTAAAACTCTTTCTGGACAAAGAATTTAAAATTAAAGATCTTGGTCAGTTGCATTATTTTCTTGGGATGGAGGTTGTGAGAGAACCTAAACTGGACTTACTACAGGAGTTTGATTCTCTACATTTATCTCTTGTTTCTTCACCTTTGGATCCTAATGTCAAGTTACTAGCAAATCAAGGGATTCCCATAAAAGATCCTACTTTATACAGACGTTTGTTAGGTAAGCTCAACTATCTCACACATACAAGGCCTGATTTATCCTTTACAGTGCAACATCTGAGTCAATATATGCAAGATCCTCTTGAACTTCATCTTGCAACTGCTTTACGGGTTCTTCTTTATTTGCTCAAAGATCCTGGTCTTGGTCTATTTATGTTTGTAACTGCTTCTTTCAAATTGATGGCCTTTTGTGACTCCGACTGGGGTACTTGTCCAGATTCACGAAGATCAGTGAGTGGATTTTATATTTCTCTTGGGTCTTTTCCTATTTCATGGAAATCTAAAAAACAAACATCAATTTCTCTCAGTTCTGATGAAGTTGAGTATAAATCTATGAGGAGGGTTGTAGTCGAGTTTGCTTGGTTGGTTCGCCTATTTGATGATCTCTCAGTTCTGATCTCCTTGTCAGTACCTCTTCACTCTGACAGTCTTGTTGCGATTCACATCGCAAAAAATTCAGTCTTCCATGAACGGACAAAGCATGTTGAGATTGACTGTCACTTCGTCCATCAACAGTATCTCGCCAGCTTAATTTCTTTATCTTATGTGAGATCTTCTTCACAGCTGGCTGACATCTTTACCAAGTCCTTGACCGAACCCGTGCATCATCAACTTTTAGGCAAGTTGGGGGTTTCTTACTCCCCTCCAACTTGAGGGAGGCTGTTGAATTTATTTTCATATATTCTGCACATACATAGGAGATATGGAGATATTCTTTTTCCTTTTCTAATTTTGTCATGTAAATATTCTTTTGATATTTTTTCCTTTTCCATTTGATCTTGAGAATATTCTGTTTACCATTAGATGTCATCTTACTTGTATAAATACAACCTAATTGTATAGTTTTATTCATTCAGAAATACAAGAAGAAATATTTCTATACAGTTCTTCATTTATTCTCTCACTTGGCAGGTGCAGCAATACCATGTGGTGTCATATGTGTGGCAGTTCAATTAAACATCTCCCCACCAAATTGGATAACTTATATTGTACAAAAATATATCTTTTCAATTCTAAACTTCTTTTCAATCAAAAAAACATCAAATTGATAAAGTTATCCATCAACCAAATGTCCAAACATTAATTATATATTCACTAAGAAGCAACTATACGTAAACAATATGAGGAGAATTCGTTAGGTTACCTAACTTCTTGTTATCGATGCCAAGATGGATGTCGTACAAAGACTCAAATTAGAAGAAATAATTTAGGCAATAATTTAAAACTCTTTTTAAGCTCTAATTTATTGTTATACATAGCGCAAGTCTCAAAAGGTATTAATTAATTAATGGACTTGACCCATTAATCACCGACTAATAAAAAATTAATTAATTAATAAATATCTACCAACTACAAATAGTCGTAGTTAAATAAATAGTTTTTAAAATTACCATTTAAAATTTACGAAAAGAATCGAAATAGTTCTAGTACTCACAATGACCTAACAGATCGTTACATATAATGATTTTTGATAAGTTGACATAGTAATATTAAAATTGGGGTCTCCTAAAAAATTTGAGGGCCCAAGTGATTGCTTTAGTGACCTTATGGTCGAAACGACCCTGGATCATGGATAGGGTGTGTACTACACTCTTTTTTTAAAATTAAAAAAAAATTGTCAAATGACACTATACATGGACAAAACATTTCATCTTGACAAAAATTAAATAAATTATTAGTATTAGTTAAAAGTTAAAAAGATTAAAGTATCACTATCCCATTTTTTTAAGAAATAAAATTTAAAATATTTTTCTTACCCTACTCCACCATCAACTCCTTTCACTATACCCTTTCACTACAAAAACTATAATGATAACCCTACCTTTAACTACTCTATTTATGAATTTCATAGTAATAGAAATGCATATCCTAACCAAACAGAATTCACAACCTCATGTGGTGGAAAGATTTGCAAATAAACAGACGTGTACAAACAAATGCCATTACACTAGCGCCACTAATCTTCTCATGTGCGACACTTGTGGCCTAAATTTCAGGCTTATGTAACTATCATTATTTATTTATATATGTCATTTTATTTTATTTTAAATATAAATTACATGAAAATATTAGGATTAGGAGTAACTTTTTTAATGAATAATTCATTTCTTTTTTCTTTTCAAATCTAATAAATAATAGTTCAATTAAAAAAACATTATTCCTTACGCAATTAAAAATCAAAAATTTATATATGCACAAAGTAAAATATTAATATTAAAAGAATGAAACACAAGTACAAAATGTATGTGTTTTGTATTTTGGGTGGAATTGGGTCAGGTTAAAGAAAAAAAAAGTCAGTACATATGTGGTTAACAAGATGTGCAATTAAGCATGTACAATTCTTATTATTTTGAATTAATTTTTAAAGTTTGAGTTAGATTAAGACCTAATTTTATTAATGCATTTTTAATTGAATTTTTTAGACAGTTAAAAATTCATTCCAGAATTACTCCCGACTAAAACACTTATAGGTTTCAAATTGCCTGATTTTTGTGTTAGAAAATATAATTAGAATGTTTTTTT
Source organism: Solanum etuberosum (assembly GCA_029582245.1). Classification (NCBI taxonomy): domain Eukaryota; kingdom Viridiplantae; phylum Streptophyta; class Magnoliopsida; order Solanales; family Solanaceae; genus Solanum; species Solanum etuberosum. The sequence goes on from JAJONR010002807.1 coordinate 67,079, forward strand.
TTTTGTTGAAAATAATCATACTCCCTCCACTTCAATTTATTTTCCTTTTTAGTCAACTTTCCATATAACATATTTAACCTACCAAATTTAAGAATATTTTGATATATTTTTACTTTTTGAGAGTACAAGATTCAAAACTCTTTTTTAATTTGGGCCAAAATCAAAATATAGGAAATTGCCTAATTGTAAGAGCCAGTAGTTACGTGAAGTGACATTAACCGGAGACTTGTGTCATCATACAAATAGTAGACAAAGAATGATTCAGGTTCTCACTGCAAAAATAGTTGAAAGTTGATTAACACTTTTGTAATACCAAATGGCTTTGCATTTCAGCAGTGGCTGTTTGTGTTCTTTAAGCCAACTGAGGGGTCAGAAAATCAGAGCTGTAGCACCTGAGAGTAGTGTTACAGTTAAATCAGAAGAAGATAAGGTGAAGCTTGGAGGGTCTGATTTGAAGGTAACTAAGCTTGGAATTGGGGCTTGGTCTTGGGGTGACACTAGCTATTGGAACAACTTTGAATGGGATGGTGAGTTCTTTTTTTCATGTTAAAATTAGAGAATTTGACTAACTTTTTGATAATTTGGGTAATTGTGACTATCTCATTGTTAGTAGCTTAGTTGGTTGGTTATACTCAACTTTTTACACCTTTTTGGTGAGGGTTTGATTCCGTGCCTTGTAATTTTCTCACACATTTCTCCTTTACTATGACAGTACTGCAATTTTGGTAAGCTGGTTAATCATTTTGCTAATTGCTCAATCCTGTGAACTGATTCTGTGCTAAGTTTGGGTACACATTTCTTATTTGGTCATGTAAAAATGAGTGTTCAAGATTGCTGCTTGGAATCCATAATTTGATCACTATGGGTTTGGGTTGAATTCTACCGTGACCAATTTAGTTTGAAATATGTTGTTTGTACTTCTTTGGTGAATTTTTAACACGTATACACGGATTAAGCCAGAGTTACTAGGTTCGGAGGAATCGTAACTAAAGTACTACATTCGTCTTTGGTATTATGTCCCTCTTTTCCCTTGCTATCTTTGTATTGTGTCAGTTAACTCTAATTTTTTTATTAGTCAAGGATTTAGTAGGATATTCATTCTGGAAATTTAAGAGATAATACATACATAGAGAGCTGGATACTCTTTTTTGCTGGTATTGAACATATAGCTTGAAGGGAATGCCCCAATTGTTCCGAAGCAAAGAAGGAAATTGGATTGAGGCCTAATGGCACCTTTGTGTAATGTTCACCAGCACACGGTTGTCATAAAATCAGGACAATCTTACGGTACTGAGTAACCTTGATCTGTTCATTCCCTCAGCTGAATGTGATTTTCTTAATCATATTACCTGTGGCATTTCAATGAGAAACTGAGAGTTTGAAAGGGAAATCGCTTGTTTGGTCAAACCAAGCGAATTCCATGTCTAGGATGAAAAGTAGCTCCGCGGAAGATTTATCTTTGAAGTGCATTTGAATGGTACAAAGAAGAAGACCTTGACCTGCAACAGATTGAGAAGGATATACTCAATCACATAGAGGTTTTCTCTTGGATAGTAAAGAGTCCCAAGAAAGTGGAGTTGAGAATATCCTGCAAGCAAAGCAGAAAAAAATAGAACTGTTATTACACTTATGGACCATGGAATCCTGCAAAGCAGAAAAAAACATGTCATCTCATATGGACCAGGCGCATTCCTACTTACGTTTCCTTTGGGAAAATATATTGATATTAGTTACTGTTGCTACTGGAATTACTGCCGTTGTTAGATATTCTTTTTCCTTTCTAATTCCTTGAAGATAGTCTGGAACTTTATAGCTATTTTGGCCTCTAGCTTGTGACAATATCTTCATCATTGTTTTTCCTCAACGTAGATACTGAAGTTGCAATTGCTACAACAGTTATAAACATGTTAGAAACAACTGAGGTTATTCCTGGCTACATTAACGTCTAAGAAGCAGTTCTATAAGTAGAAAAATCTAGAGTTGTTTCAGCAAAAATAACAAACATTGAAGCATATTGTGGATTGCCTATCTGATTGATGTAGTCTTTGAAGAGTATTCCGATGACACAAATTACACTTTGTCTGTTTTTCACTTTGTCAAGAGTACTCCATAACCATGGCTGATCACCATCCATGGACACAATTCATGAGAAGAGACCAGAGAGGAAGAGAGGAATTTGGGGAAAATCACTTAACTGATTTCCATTATGAGAAGAATACGTATTTATACAATGAGCGAACAAAATATCTAACTAACTAGTGAGCTAACACATCAACAGAATAGTAACAGAATCTAGGCTTAGCTAACTAACTATTCTAACTAATTAATCTGATTAGACTAACTAACTAATTAGACTAATGTTATAATTAGCTAGATCATAATAAGTTTCCTTCATTTAATGTAACACTTCAATCCTCCCTTGTGACATGTTATGTTTATTTAGAATGTCTTCTTCTTTCATGTAATCCTACCATTTCCCTTAACATCAGTTGATTTGCTAATTCAGGTATCCGATTTTTCTTTCCTTTTCTCGTTAAGTAGCATCCAATTTATTACCCTCTTTGTTCATCCAAGTTTTTTAATTTTGATAACCGGAAAATCGCCCGGGACCTGTGGTGCACGGTTCAAAACTCGGTGGATAATGAGCCCACCCTATACCCGTTTCCACTTAAGTGCCAGATACTTAGATACCACGTGCGTCTCTCTTACCGCTAGACCAAAGCCCTGAAGGCTCTTTGTATAAAAAGGTTCTTAAAAAGATTTTCTTGCTTACAGCTTGTTTGACCAAGTTTTTGGGTGGTCAAAAGTGCTTATTTTTTCTAAAAAGTACTTATTTTAAAAAACTGAGGTGTTTAGCCAAGTTTTTGGGAGAAAATAAGTATTTTTGGGAGTAGTAGAAGCTGTTTTTCTGAAGCTAAAAAAAGTAGTTTTGCTCCAAAAGTGCCCTTTTAGAAAAGCTTGGCCAAATGCTAATTGATGCACAAAAATGCTTATTAACTTGATTAGCCAAACACAAACGGCTTCTCATCAAAAATACTTTTTTGAAAGTACTTTTAAAAAAGTTCTTTTCAAAATAAGCTGATTTTAAAAAAGCTTCTCTTTTTATTTTCAAATATTCAAATCCAAGTTTGGCTCTATTAGAGCAAGCACGGGCGAGCAGCCTTAAACCAAAGCTAAAATGAAGGTTAAGGAAAATAATCAAGAAAGCTCTACTTTCGACTGCTATACTTGTTATTCTCTTCTTGCAAACAACCACTGAAAAATTTCCTTTTCTTTTCAGTTTCTCGAACATTTCCATTTCCAGCTTCCTCTGTGAATAGTTATCTAGTTTGGAGAACGGAGAAATATTCTAGTTTGGAGAACGGAGAAATATTTTTTCTCAAAGATATTCTCATAGATTTGCACCTAAAAGCTAAGCCAATGTAAGGGAATGTGCGCTAAGGTATGCGATGAAGAAAGGGCTTAATGGTGGGTTCTTTCCCTATGGTGCTTGGAGGATGAAGATAGGGAGAGCTAATAGCCCAGCGACTGCAGAGGATTGAAGAACTCTCAGTCAATTTAGTCAATACTTGTCAGAAATGAGGCTCAATCTCCAATGTTGGAGCTTTCCAATGTTGTCCAAGCCTAGATGTTTTCTTTAAAACAGAAAAGAAAATAAGCCAAGGTTTTGCATTTCCATAATATGAAAAACTGGACACACCGTGGAACCAAACAGGATGTAGCATTTTCCTTTGTTTGGTAACAACAACATCCTACCTATGGCAAGGCCCACAAAGAGGCTGGGGTGGCCCGGATCAGAGTCATGATCGAACATGACGCTTGCTTGTTGGACTTAGTCAAGAAATAAAGTTGTGCCTTTGCTATCAACCATAGCTTTTGGCATATGATAGTAAGCGCTTAGTCCTAACACCCTCGTATTTTTTTCTTTTTCTGTTGAAAATCTTATGATAATTACTAATAGACCCTTCGGGGTGGCCCAGTGGTTTGGGCTTGGGACCTCCATGTTGGAGGTCTCAAGTTTGAAACCCCTTGCCAGCGAAAGCAAGGGGTTTGCCTTCTGGGTCGAGCTCGTCGCATTGGGCTTGCCTAGTGTGGGTTACCTCTCCTATGTGGTTTGCGAGCTATTGCATAGGAGCGGGGGTTTTACCCTGTGCGCACCCAAAGGTAGCGGCTGCGGATTTCCCTTGTCATCAAAAAAAAATAAAAAAATTACTAATAGCATCTGAAATGTGAGCCACTTTTTGTTTTTCACCCTTTAGTTACTTTGTTTGAGTTGATACCTAGCTTGTTCCGCTTCTCCATTATCATAACCAATATGATTAACTCTTCTCTTTTTACTGGAATGATGATAGATAAGAAGCTCAAGGCGGCAAAGACTGCTTTTGATGCCAGCATTGATTGTGGAATAACATTCATCGATACTGCTGAGGTTTATGGTTCAAGGGTGAGGAATGGTTTTTTACTTTGGCTATTTCTTAGTCTGCTAAATTGTACAAAAAAAGTGGACAATCATGAGAAAACCATTATTTCCTCTACTTGCAGTTCTCATTCGGTGCAATAAATTCTGAAACACTACTAGGAAGGTGAGCTTTGAGTTCTTCTAAATCTTCATTATTTTTACTTGTGGACAAAAGAATATCAATTTGCATGTTCTTCACATTTGTTGTTTCTCCAATATAATTTAATGTTTTGTTTCAGATTCATCAAGGAAAGAAAAGAAAAAGATCCAGAGGTGGAGGTTGCTGTTGCAACTAAATTTGCTGCATTACCATGGAGGCTTGGCCGTCAAAGTGTCCTAGCGGCCCTAAAAGATTCTCTTGCGCGTATGGAACTTTCTTCAGTTGATCTTTATCAACTTCACTGGTACGCTTCTTGAGCGTGCTTCTTCGGATAATTTTCTTGAGCAAACAGTCAATAGCTGATAAAAGCTTTTATGGTCTAATTCTCAGGCCAGGAATATGGGGAAATGAAGGTTTGTCATGTCTGATTCCCTTGTTCAATTCAACTAATAAGATGCTCTTTTTAACAAAGACTTAGTTTATAATTCACATTTAACGTAGACAAAGCTTAGTCAATCAGAAAAATCCTTTTTTCAGGTTATATTGATGGTTTAGGAGATGCAGTGGAGCAGGGCCTTGTAAAAGCTGTGGGAGTATCTAACTATAGTGGTACACTCGTGACTCGTGTCTAGTCAATCAAATATTTGGACAGTCCTTTTGATGACTAATCTTACTTTCTCCCGCCCGATAATATTTCAGATTGTTTTCTTATTAAGGGTGTTATGAGAATATGACTGTCAAATTAACCAAGCATTGTCCTCTTTTTCCAAAAATAAAGAATAAAAAAATTGCCTGCTACATACAATATTTGGCCAATGGAAGTATTTCTTGTTTCAGAAAAGCGCCTTCGCGATGCATATGAGCAGCTGAAGAGGAGAGGTATTCCACTAGCTTCAAATCAAGTCAATTATAGTCTGATATACAGGTTGCCAGAGCAAAATGGTGTCAAGGCCGCCTGTGATGAATTGGGAGTCACGTTGATTGCATATTCACCCATTGCTCAAGGTAAAACCTGATACAACTGTTTTCTTGTGAAGATGTGTTCTAGAATGACCCGATTTATGGCCTTGTTGAACCAGGCATGACATAAATAGTTAATGAGGTTTTATGCTGTTATTGAACATAAATTTGGAAGCCGGTTTCCTACACTTTTGTCACGCCTGTGTATTAATGATTTATGTCATCACATGTGTAAATAATGTTTACTGAAAATGTATATGGATTTGCTGAAAATTCCTCCCTATAGCAACCGTCTACTGTCCCAGTTATTTTTGCACCAAAGTTTAACCAACAATACATAGTTAATATTCTTTCCAAACGATCATGCATCACAGTAAAAAAACTGCTAATGTAGCCTAGGTAAAGGGGTTACGGAATACAACCAGTTGGTTTCAGACTTCTACATCAATTTTGAACGGAGGAAATGACGGGAACTAAAGCCCTTCCACTCTTCAGCCATCTTATTGGCATAGGAAGTCTGTTATAACTCTTATGTCATACCTGCCTTTTCGATTAAATGCAAGGATTCTGCAATATATGCTCTTTTCATGTACTACTATGCTATGCAATTTGCTTCAACAAAACTTAATGTTGTGCCCTGATAATGATATGTTTCAGCATCTTAATTGTTTTCTGTTTCAAGTTAAAAGTAAGAAAATTCACGTCAACTTTTCTTTAGATTATGCGGCCCTAACTCGTTACATTTCCCTACTTATGCAGGAGCTTTGACTGGAAAATATACTCCAGAAAATCCTCCCACTGGCCCTCGCGGACAGATCTATACTCCTGAATTTCTTACCAAAGTAAGGGCTTTTACTATATAACTAGAGATTATTAAGAATTTCACTTCTTATGGCTCAAGAACTTTTGTGCACTTGCAGTTGCAGCCACTCATAAATAGAATAAAGGAGATTGGAGAAAGCTACAATAAGACTTCAACGCAGGTATATCTTCCTTGTTTCTCGAAAATCTCATGATTTCGCTAGCTTAATTCTTCAGGTGTAGCTTTGTTTTGAATGCTGTAACAGTAATTATAGTAGAAGCTGTAAGTTATTTTGGTTATATCACCTCCATCCCAATTATGTCGTCTTTTATCATATGTGAGAGCGCAACATGTGATGTGTGGATTAGGTGCATGTCATGAGTTTGGATCGTGGAGAAGGGTAGAAATGGATGCACCTATTAGAAAAAAGGGTATAAATGGACCCATTATTCACTGAATCTTGCATCTTGTGTCAGCTAGACCCCAGCTTCCAAGCTTAGTATAATAATCTTTTTTCAAAATGAGACATTTTTGTCTTTTTAAAAGTTGTGGTCTTTGAGAGTTATATAATCATTAGTAAAGTCCAAGGTTCACCTTTGAGTTTCCGCCATTCAGAATTCAGTACAATTTAATTTTTTAGGTCCTTCTTTGATGACTTGAGGAATGTTGTAGTTATTAATTGGGTAGTCCTTGGAAAAATGTTTTCCAGTTTTTCTAGGTTCCATTAGTCAAAAATTTTGAAAAACATTTTCTCTCGAAAAAAAAAGTTCCTTCAAATGACTTTCTTAGTGAAAGTAGAAAAAAAAAACAAGTTCCACAAATGACATTCCACATTAATTGTACATCTCCTCTCCACTCCTGAACAGAGGCAGAACCACCGGGTGGTGTGAGGTTACACATGCACCCGGTAACTTTCAATATTTTTTTTTATATATACGTATAGATAGTCTAAAAAAGGATGATATATGTAATTGTGCACTAACTCATTTGGATGCGCATGTGTTTTTTTTTTTTCAAAAAAAATAATCCTTTAAAGCAGTGGTGGCCCCTCTATTTTCAAATCATGGGTTCACCTTTGCTCTCGAACACACCTCATAGCTCCCATCTCCAACACCCATACCTTCCCCTCTCATAGTATTTGTCCTATCTATAATATTTTGTTTACGTACCGAATACAAGAAAAAAGATAAGAAATTTCACAAAAACATTTTTCTCCGTACCGAACACACTCATGAGAGGAATAGCAATGATTTTGAAGATATTATTTTGCAGTGATTATGTTGTTTTGTTTGACAGGTGGTCCTGAATTGGTTGATTGCACAGGAGAATGTTGTTCCCATCCCAGGAGCCAAAAATGCAGAGCAAGCTAAAGAATTTGGTGGTGCATTGGGTTGGAGACTAACCCAACAAGAAATAGACCAACTTCGTTCTTTGGCATCAGAACTAAAACCTGTTACAGGTTTCCCTGTCGAAAAGTTGTAAACATCATTTTACATGTACATTATTCTCTTCTTTTTTTACAGTGATATATTAAGAAAATTTTGGAAATGTAAGTAGTGCTGACTTCTGAGTCCTTGTTCTATTGTGTGGGGAAAAAAAAGTAGTACTAATAAAGAACATCGTACTCCGTGCAATTTTATAAGTGGGGTTTGGAGAAAGTGATATATATGCCGTCTTAATTCTATATCTATCTTGAAAAAGTTTGAGAAATTGTTTCTGATAAATCTTTGGGCATTGGCTCAAGTAAAATATAATAAATATGAAGTATGTAAAGCAAATAAGATAACAAAGAAGAAAACCGTAGCAAACAATAGATAATATGATGAGTAACCGAAGTCAAGTAGACAACATGTAATACTAAAATAAAAGAATAAGATTATAAGAGAGTAGTAATAATAATAATATTGATAAGGAAGTTAGAATATGCTCGACTACTTACTAACCTTCTTCTCTAATTCTCAATTTTTATATTTTTCTATCTAAAATCATTTTCTCGATAAGTTGTACGTATATCATGTTTGTCTAATCACCCCTCCTCATTATTTTATTCGACTTACTTCTACCTCTTCCAGTATCCACCACAGTCCGGAGGAGATAAAAAAATTTATCTCCTCCTGAATAATTAAGACTAAAACACTCTTCATTAGTACCTAGATATAACACTAAATTGACTTCATCACTGAATAATTGACCATAAACAAATTCAAACAACTTACTTAAAATAATATACATCTGAAAAGTGAATCTATCATTGATTATTACAAACACAAAATAACACACTACTTCAATGATAATATATTAATTGACTTAGATACAAATATTAAAAAAACATACTAATTCAATCATAATATATTAATTGACTTGGTTACCAACATTAACAAAATACCAGTTCAATCATAATAGAATAATTGACCCCAATCTTCTTGTCTCCTTAATCAACTCATTAGTGTTCCTTGAATACTATATTAAAAATTATGTACTACAAGTGAAATATACATAAATAATGATTTAAAATAATAGTAAAAATGAGGATAAGTGCAAACGTGGCAAAAGAATTTAGCAGTATTTGATCCACAAGGTGGAAAGGGTCCATAGGAATAGAAAAGAAGATTTCATACAGCTAGGTTGCATGTAACATTTATATATCGGGTTCGACTGAACTCAGTATTTTTAATATAAAATGAAAATTAATATATAAAAATTCATCAAAATTATACTTTCTTTTTCCTAATTCACTTAATTCGTTTTCCTTTTCAGTCCGAAAGAATGACACTTTTTCATATTTAGTATTTTCGCGGTTTTAATTAGTTGTTTTCCTTTTTAATCTGTTCTAAAAAGAACTATTATTTTCTATTTTAACAACTTTTTAATTTTAATCTACTGACATGCTTGAAATCATAAAATTCAAAAATCTTCTTTACTTTCTTAAATTGTGCGACAAATCAAAACAGGTCACTCAATTAAAAACGAAAGGAGTAACAATCTTAATGAAATGATTTGTAGGCGCATAAACATTTGTGACTTATTTCAAATCATAAACTTCAAAACTCCACCATATGAATTGAGACGAGAAAATTACAAACAGTAAGTAATAAATTAAACTCATAGAATTTAAATTTTGGATCAGCGTAGCCTATAGGGGACCCTATTATTGACAGCTAAAGCCACTGGTATTTGCTGTATCCAAAAATAGTTCAGACGTCATTTTCTCTTTCATTAATACTATTACTATTAGTGTCCAATTCCAAAAATGATGCTCACATTTGCTGTCTGTTTCCTTCTTATTATTCTTGAATAAGTGAAACAAAGACCACATAGTTTTTTTCCCTGACTTGGTTTGTTTTCCCTTTATAAATTTTTTTGTGTTTCTTCCATTTCTGAACCTAAAAGGTTTAATTTTTTTTGCTTCATTTCTTTTCTTAGTCATGTTATGTTGATTTTAGAAATGGGGTTTAAAAAAGATTGATTTGTTAAGCCATTCTTGACTTGTTCTGTTTATGTTGTGTGCAGGTTTTTGGTTATTTTACTTCTCTGTTTCCTTCTTTCTGTAAGGTATAAGGCAAAATCTTTCTTTCCATTCTTTCTGTTTATGATGATTTTCTTGTTTGGGGGGTGGGGTGGGGTGGGGTGGGGGGATGGACAAGTAAGGAAAAGTAGAGGAGCTATTGAAGTTTCAAGTGTTATGTCATTCTTGTCTATATTTAGTTTCCTTTTTGCTCTATTTTGTATGATCAAGAGATTCACTTTTTCTTGATATAGAAAAATCATTTTATTTTACCCCCTTTTGACTATTAAATTAAGCATTCAATTTGATGATTTTGAGATTGCCCTTTTACTGTGTGCCTAAAAAAGCTGTTTCTTTTCTTGATATGCAGTAGTTTTAGCCATGAATCCATGTCTTCCTGAATGGAATATTGAGACTGAACTTCCTGTTCCACATCAAAAGAAGCCTATGGGGTAAATATATATTTGTGTACTCTTTCTTGATTACATAACCAAAGTATATTAAATTTGTTAAAAAAAAATGATCTTGAATTAGTTTCAACTGGATGGTCTTTTCTGTAGATTTGATCATGAGCTAGTGGAGTTGTTGTGGCGAAATGGGGAGGTATTATTACATAGCCAAACACATAAAAAGCAGCCAGGCTATGATCCTAATGAATGCAGACAGTTCAACAAACATGATCAACCAACAATAAGAGTTGCTGGAAATCAGACTAATTTGATTCAAGATGATGAAACTGTCGCATGGCTAAACTGCCCTATCGATGATTCGTTTGACAAAGAATTTTGTTCCCCTTTCTTATCTGATATTTCAACAAATCCTCACCTAGCGGAGGAACCTGATAAGTCAATTAGGCAATCAGAGGACAATAATAAGGTTTTTAAGTTTGATCCTTCAGAGATCAACCATGTTCTTCCGCAATCACATCATTCTGGTTTCAATCCAAATCCAATGCCACCTCCAAGATTTCACAACTTTGGATCAGCACAACAGAAACATCATATAGTTGGGGGGAATCAGAAAGGTGTTAATTTTCCTCCACCGATAAGGTCATCCAATGTGCAGCTTGGTGGCAAAGAAGCTAGAAGCAATCTGATGCTGCAAGATATTAAAGAGGGGTCTGTGATGACAGTTGGTTCAAGCCACTGTGGCAGCAATCAAGTTGATACTACCCGGTTTTCAAGTAATGCAAATAGAGGGTTGTCTGCAGCAATGATCACTGATTATACCGGAAAAATCAGTCCACAAAGTGATACAATGGACCGAGACACATTTGAACCAGCTAATACATCTTCATCTTCAGGAAGATCGGGTAGTAGTTATGCAAGAGCATGCAATCAATCTACAGCGACCAATAGCCAGGGCCACAAAAGGAAGAGTAGAGATGGTGAAGAACCAGAATGCCAGAGTAAAGTAAGTTACAATTTGTCTTCTTAGTCTCTTGGCTTAAAGTAAGTTACATTTATCTGAAGTTCCATAATTTGCTATACAGGCTGATGAGCTAGAATCAGCTGGAGGAAACAAGTCAGCCCAAAAATCTGGAACTGCCCGAAAGAGCCGTGCTGCAGAAGTGCATAATCTCTCTGAAAGGGTAGAAGTTGTTGACCTTCCTTTGCAAATTTATATATGTTATGACTTTTTCAAGGAAATATACCTTAATCATCAAATGGCTTTCTCTCCGCAGAGACGGAGGGATAGAATCAATGAGAAAATGAAGGCCTTGCAAGAGCTTCTTCCTCACTCTACTAAGGTATGGGGCTGAGGAATCTGAGGCTGATTGTACTTTTCATGGACAATATTTGTAGTTTTCATCTGATCATGAAATTGTTAGCATTTGAAAAGTACAAATAGTATCCGGCATAACCTTCATAACACAGTGAGTATACACGATCTTGATTCAATCGGCAATAGTTTCTTGGTTGATGCTAGAAAAGCATTAGTGAACCTTGTGACTGGGATTATTTGGTGCTTGTTTTATACCTACTCAGCTTGCTTTTTCAGGAATTCCTAATTTTATGTTTCCTGGCTTACTTTTTTCAGACAGACAAAGCATCAATGCTGGATGAGGCTATTGAATACTTGAAGTCACTTCAGATGCAACTGCAGGTATGAACTCATAAAATCATATGGGGTGAGTTAGTGACTCATTTGTCCATGATCCAGATGTTTCTACGTTTATCTTAAGTACAATCACAATGTAAAAATATTCTATACTATCAATGCATTCAAACTTATTATAGAAGGTTATACATCTCAATACTTGTGCTTATCTTTAGATGACCTGATAGTATGTAAAATTTCGTTTACACTAACGGTGAATATAAGTTAAGCACAATGTTCCTTTATGGTGATATTCAGATGATGTGGATGGGAACTGGGATGGCATCAATGATGTTCCCTGGTGTCCAACACTACATGTCCAGAATGGGAATGGGGATGGGTCAGCCTTCGGTGCCTTCCATGCACAATGCTATGCATTTAGCTAGGCTTCCTTTGGTTGATCCAGCAAACCCTTTGACACAAGCTGCCCCTAATAATCATGCAGCTGCAATGTGCCAGAATTCAATGTTGAATCAAGTTAACTATCAACGCCATTTGCAGAATCCCAATTTTCCAGATCAATATGCTAGTTACATGGGATTCCATCCACTTCAAGGCACTTCTCAGGTTCGATCTTGCACATACCATTTGATTTTTTCTTCAATGTATACCTACTTTCATCATGTACACTTCCTATAAATAGCAAACATTGTTTCTGAATTCTCTTCTCTTTTTATTTTGTGCTTTCCTTTGCAGCCTATAAACATTTTTGGCTTAGGTTCACATACAGCACAGCAAAGTCTGCAGTTACCGCATCCAACTTATAGTAATGCACCCGCCACTTGAAGAGTTATCACTGAGGAATGAGGATACTATCGGTGTAAAATTAGGTAAGGGACTTCCTCTTGTTTTACCATTTGAAAAGTTGCATTGAGTGCATAAGCTCTGATAATAAGGAGTACCAATGTACCATGATCCTTTTTCTCTGTTGGTGACATTTCCAGTGAGCTCGATTTATTATTGTTCGATTACTGTTCTATTTTCATCGACAAGTACTGCTTGAGTAGACCTCAGAAAAAAACACTTGATGCACCAGGAGTTTAGCATCTTCTAAAGTTCTGATTTGATAGTACTTTTCTTCCATTTTGACAGGACAATGAAATTGCTTCATTTGGCGTAATGTTTATCATGGTACTAGACTCTAGCAATCAATGCCGGAAGATCTTAAAATTTTGGAAGCTAACCGTTCAAAGATGTAAGAGACAACGACACCATCGTAAAGAAATACATGAACTTCATTGTAGGAGACTTCCTTATATAGCAAAGCTATATATAAGTTTTATTCTATAGGAGCACATTAGTAGTTGGCATATGTAACTTACTGTATATGACTAAATTTACTGAGGAATAAGAAGCCATTTAGTCTTTACATACTGATTTCTTGCTTAATTTTTTGTATATCCTGTGTATCACATCATATATACATTTCAATGGAGATCAAGGTTTGCCTGTTCTGTGTGGCTAGCCACGGGCGGATCTTACTTATGAGGTAGGGGTTCCACGACGCCCACACATTTCCATTAAAATTCACGATAAAGTTAGATATATACGCAATGTGGCACCTAAAGTACCCAAATGATGCACGGAAAATTATATTTCCGGTTAAAATGACTATGAAAGCTAACCAGAGAAAGTTGGATGACTTTTTGAAACAAAATTGAACGAATTTGATGAACAATTAACCAAAATTGAGTGATTTTCTGAGAGTTTGGTGTCAAAGGGACACGTTCTCAAATCCAACGCCGTCAAAAGGGTTGCCAAAAAAACTATATATCAATTAACTTTTTGACCAAATTCAAATCCAAGCCGAACACGATATACGCTAGGAAAAAATTCTCTTCTCAACTATTTAAGAGTTATTCTATCCAATGAAAAACTAATGAGCTTTGTTCAAATTTTATTTCCCTCCAATTTACCATATACCCTATATTAAAAAAAAAAAAAAACAATATCTCACCAATGATTATACAAATAGATAATATTAAAATATAGACAATGGTAAATGGTTCATCTAAAATGAATATTAAAACATAGAAAATGGTCCAAGACCCTTTCCCTATTTTAATATAAAAATAATGAGGGGAATATTGCAAACAAACAGAAAAGATCAATCCTTCATTAATTTGCCAATAGTTTTACTTTTACCATATATATTATACAAATAAGAATTATTATTATTAAAATAGAAAACGAGCCATCTAAATTTCATCTAAATCACAACTAGCAGTTTCCTAGACTTCAAACGAACCAAAAATAAACAAATGTATATTTGTGGTTCGCTTATTGTCTAGTGAATCCCAAGAATCATTAAAAAATAAGAGTTTCACAGAAAAATAATTAACTTTTTTTTTGGTGCATTGAATTTGAAAATGTGTGTTTATAACGCCGGACTCAATCATCTATAGCCATTCAACTCAAATATCTTCTATGACAATATTATTTTTCATTGCAAAAGTTAATGATAGAAACAAATGTATAAGAGATGCTTTGTGTGATATTCCAAAGATATTTTTTCTTAGTCAAGAAGAAGTGACCACTATTGTCTGAAATTTTAAGATTTTAATCATGTGTTGGTGTCCTAAGTTGTCTCTTATCATCCCATCAAAGGGAAACAAGGCAGATATATGAGATCTTCTTTAATTTTACTACATTTAACAACCACAACAACAACTATATAACTCTTTGTTTCAATTGGAAAATCACTAGTCCTTTCAACATAACTACCTGAAAATGATTGTACTAACATATTATTCGTACTCACATACATCTATTACAACAACTACGCTTCAGTCCTGGTCAAGTTAAAGTCAGTTATTGTGTCGCTCATCTGAAACTCGTCTCGGTCCAATATTATAAAAAAGAATAGTTTCCCAAGCACTCTAAGCGGTTGTTTACGATCTATAAGAATAATACTGAATAGAGTATATTAGGAAAACTGATATTAATAATACAAAGATTAGCTATTTTGACATTATGAGTATTTGAATTGTTGTATTAAATGAATCAATAGGATGTAGTAGAATGAACTAATACTAAATATGATGAATTAGAATAAGAATAGTATTGGTATACGTAGGTTTGCTATAATAATTGTATGAATCGATTAGGGTGTATAACTAATACATTTCAGTCCCTTTTATAAGTTGACAATTAATTTCTACTAATGCAACAATAATTAGGTATCCAAACAAATGCATTTCCTTATCGAGGTACAACTAGCTAGCTAGATTCATATTGACTAGTGTTGATGCAAGTTGTGCTTCACATGCAACACTACTTTTATAGTTATCTAAAGTGAGAAAAAAACAAGTTGAATATAATATATGGAGATAGTAAAAACCATTAATTCAAAGATAGTGGTCTATGTGTGGACCAACTACTATATTATGTCTATCTCTTTCTTGATGTTAGAGAGTTGGAAAAGATTGATGCCAAAATAATGGGATCCACCACTTCTAAAATTGATGCTATATATCTTTGTTTTCTATTGGTCCACAAATTCTCTCTACCAGTTACATCTCAAAGTTTATGTCAGGTCATGTTCACAACAATTCCTCTAGCTACTTGGACAAGACTGATCAAGAATGAGAAAGAAAGTTGGAACTCTACTGTGGAAATAGCGATGGATAAAATTTTATAGCTAAACGATAAAAATATCAAGCTAATACCATTTAGTTATGGATTAGTGATGAATTTTAAGATAATTTAATTAGCTAAGAGCCTTTTAATGACGAATTAACTAAAAAATATCGACAAATTTCGTAACTAATTTCTAGTAATTCTAAAACAAAAATATAGATAAGCATCTCTTAGAAAAGAAGAGAAAACAATATATTTTGCTGAAGTGATTTTCTTTATTCACAATCTGATATATATATAGCTTGATACAAATCAATCTAGCTTAGCTTTAGGTAAAAAATCGTGATCCCCAATTAATGGGAAACTAAATATACAAGAATATATGTACAAGATATGTATTTCTCAACACTCCCCCTCAAGTTGGAGAGTGAATATCATGAAATCCCAACTTGTTGCGCAATGTTACAAATTGATCTTTTCCCAAAGCCTTTGTAAAGATGTCTGCTAATTGAATAGTGTAGGAACATATGAAGGACTTATCAGCTTTGCTTGCAACTTTTCTCGGACTATGTGACAGTCTATTTCAATATGTTTTGTTTGCTCATGAAAGATTGGATTCGCTACAATATGTAAGGTAGCTTGATTGTCACAAAATAGTTTTGCAGGAGTTACATTTGAGACCCTTAAGTCTTGAAGTATATAGCTTAACCATGTAAGTTCTAAACAAGTGTTCGCCATAGCTCGATACTCTGCCTCTGCTGATGATCTAGAAACAACTAATTGTTTCTTTAATTTCCATGAGATAAATGAATTTCCAAGAAAAATACAGTATCATGTGACAGACCTTCTTGTGGCTCAACAACTACCCCAATCTGAATCACAAAAGCCTTTAGAATAAGATTGTTTGTGGAAGGGAATAACAAACCTTGACCTGGAGTACCTTTGATATATTTGAGAATTCGCACAGCAGCATCCCAATGAGGTTTTCTGGGCTCATGCATAAATTGGCTAAGTGTTCGAACAGAATAGACAATGTCAGGCCTTGTGACGGTGAGATAAATCAATCTGCCTACTAGTCTTTTGTATTTTGTTGGATCATTCAGTATAATTCCATCTGTAGAAGTTAGCTTCAAATTTTGTTCCATTGAAAACTTTTCAGGCCTTGCTCCTAAGATTCCTGAATCTTGCAAAATGTCTATTGCATATTTTCTCTGAGACATAAAGATGCCCTTCTTTGAACGAGAAAACTCAATACCTAAAAAATACTTCAACTCTCCAAGATCTTTAATGCGAAAGCGTTTGAGAAGAAACCTTTTGATGCGTTCAATTTCTTGAAGATCATTTCCTGTGAGAAGTATGTCATCAACATAGATAAGTATTGTTGTGAATGATGAACCTTTCGCCTTGGTGAAAAAGGAATAATCAGCCTTTGATTGTTGAAAACCAGCTTTACGAATAGCTTCTGAAAATGTGAGAAACCAATTTCTCGATGCTTGCTTAAGGCCATGCAAAGATTTGTGAAGCCGGCATACAGTGTTCTCCCCCTGTCGGCGCAAACTTGGTGGAGGTTTCATGTACACCTTTTCATGTAGGGCTCCATGAAGAAAAGCATTTTGGACATCCAATTGATAAGCGAACCAATTTCTAGCAGAAAGAATTGTAAGTAGACAACGAAGTATCGTGAGTTTTGCTGTAGGAGAAAAAGTTTCTTGATAGTCGATTCCCTCAATCTGAGTATATCCATTTGCGACAAGACGAGCCTTATAGCTCTCAATCGTTCCATCTGATTTGTATTTTATTTTATAAACTCATTTGCATCCAATGGGTTTCTGACCAACAGGGAGTGGAACTAAGCTCCAAGTCTTGTTATCTTTTAATGCTTCTAATTTTTCATTCATGGCTTGTCGCCAATGTGGATCAAGAACAGCCTGAGCATATGATGAAGGTTCTATGTGACCTGTAATGTTATCTAGAAAAATGCAATGTGCTGAAGATATGCGAGAATAAGAAAGATAATGAGAAAGAGGATATCGAGTACCTGATGTTGGACTTGGCATAGCAGAAGATTGATTGGCTTAAGCTGGCAATATGTAGTCTTTATGCCATTCAGGAGTTTATTTTAGACGAGCAGATTGTCTTAAAAGAGGAGATGAAAGAACCACAACCTCTGAAGTGACTGGAACAGATTCAAGGGCATCATAAGACGTCTGATTTTGAACGGGTTGATTGGGATTGGCAAGATTATCATCTGCTGTATTTTCAGATTGAGTGGGATTGCTGGAAATAATTTCAGATTGGGTAGAATTACTAGAAAAAATATCTGATTGAGTAGGATTGCTAAAGATGTCCTCCGTAATTCTGGGTTCATGAGATTCTACTCTCTGGATAGATTGAGGTTGAGAAGATGAGGCATCTTTTATGACAGATGGTGGAGAGGACCAATTGTCAAATATACTAGAAGAGGATTAAGGTGATAATGAGGTCGAAGTTGGTGTAACTGAACTAAAAGGGAAGATAGTTTCAGAAAATTTGACATCACGACTTACAAAAAATTGTTTAGTTTCCAGATCATAAAGCTTATAACCTTTTTGACCAGTAGGATAACCAACAAAGATGGAGCGTTTGGCTTGAGAATCAAACTTTTGTTTATGTTTAACAACAGTAGCATAACATAAACAACCCAAAACTTTTAGGTGACTAAGGAATGGTGATTTATGATATAGCAATTCATAAGGAGACTTAGAATGTAACAATGGAGTTGGTAATCGGTTAATAATATAGACAGCAGTCAAAACACATTCACCCCAAAAAGTGATAGGCAAGTGAGCTTGAAAACGTAAAGCTCGTGCAACATTTAAAATATGACGATGCTTGCGTTCAACTACCCCGTTTTATTGTGGAGTGAAAACATAAGTTCGTTGGTATTCGATTCCATGAGAGTGAAAAAAAAATTCATTGGTTCAAATTCTTTTCCATTGTCTGTCCTAATTTTTTTAACTGAAGCATGAAATTGGTTTTTAGTAAATGATATAAAAGATTGCAAAATATGAGAAGTTTCGGACTTGTATTTCATAAGAAATAACCAAGTACATCTTGTAAAATCATCTACGATAGTAAGAAAGAAACGAGCCCTGAATCAGTAGGTACTCGATGTAGACCCCAAACATCGCAATGTAATAATTCAAATGGAGCACGAGTAGATATGTTACTCAACGGAAATGCAAGACGTGTCTGTTTATCCAAAGGACAAACATCACAATTATTATCAAAGGAAACATTACGAAAAGGTAATAGTGGAGCAATTAATCTAAGGCGAGAAGGAGATGGATGTCCTAGACGCATGTGCCATAATTCTTTTGGTTGTGAAACTTGATGAGAAATGGGTGGTTTATGTACTGATGACATGTAATAGAGACCACCATGATGTTTACCCGAGCCAATCATCTTCCCCGTAGCCAAGTCTTGTAATACAAAAAAAGTGGGAAACATAAGGGCACAACAATTTAAGTCATTAGTGAGTTTGCTAACAGACATTAAATTTAAACAAAAAAGGGAACAGGTAAAACATTGTTTAAGGTAGTATCTGAGTTAAAAGGTATTGTTCCAGTGGAATGAATTGATACTGGTGACCTATTGGGTAAATTGACAATGGGTATAGATGGAGATTTTATTTGAGTGAAGAATGTGGAATCAGAAGTAATGTGATCAGCTGCTCCGCTGTCCAAGATCCATGGACTAGTGAATGCAGAATTAATTGAAACATTATGAAAAAGAGATAAACCTGCTGCATTTGCATAGGCGTCGCTATTACCGGCAGAACTATTATTTTGTGTGAACAAACTTATTGCCTGAGCAATCTGTTAGAGTTGTTCTACTTAAAATCCATGTGAACCATTGGTATCTTGCGACTGAATCTCATTCTTATATTGATGAGTGTCTATTACATTAGCAACATGAGAAGGATTACCCTGAGATCTGCGTTATTGTCGATTATTTTGACTTCCTGAGTTGTTGGGAGACCAAGTGCCAATTTTAAACTTACATCTATCCTCTGTATGACCTTTTCTATTGCAATGCTTGCAATGAAATTTCAGAGAGCGACAATTCTCAATTGTGTGTCCTTCTCGATTGCAATGCTCACAATGCTTATCCATGGATTTGTTGAAAAACTATTGGTACACCTTTGAACTGCAGCCGCAATAGCGAAACTTTTTGTTGATTCCAACGTCATTTTTCTCTGTGTTTCCTCTTGAATAACAAGTGAATATGCTTGGCGTACATTAGGTAGGGGAGACATCATGATAATATTAGATCGAACAACATTATAAATATCATTAAGACCCATTAGAAATTACATTACACGGTCTTCTTCAATTTGATCGGTGTGTGCTTTAATTTGATTGCAAGTGGGAAATATTCGAAATGTATCTAACTCATCCCAAAGACCTTTGAGTTTTGTGAAATAGGAAGAAATGTTCATGTTACCTTGTGAGAGTGAAGCCAATGATTTTTGAATCTGATATATTGCTGGTGCATTCTTTTGAGAAAATTAATCTTTAAGATCTTGCCATACTTGGTGAGCTGTCCTGGCATGGATGACTCCTTTAGCTAGATCCGGTTCCACCGAGTGAGCAAGCCATGATAAAATTATACTATTGCATTAATTCCACAGCGCATACTCTGTTGGCTTATCTATTTCCGACGGCGGTTCAATTGATCCATCAATAAAATATAGTTTGTTTTTGGCTGTGAGAGCATGTATCATTGATTTGCTCCAGGATGGATAATTGATCCCATTCAACTTGATTGGAACAAGCATGAGACTGGGATGATCTGAATGTTGAAGAAAATATGAATTTGATGAATTCATATTGTTACTCTTATTGCTAGTGTTTGGACTTTTGAAATGATCAAGCTCTGATACTATCTTAGAAAAGAAGAGAAAATAATATATTTTGCTAAAGTGATTTTATTTATTCACAATCTGATATATATATACAACTTGATACAAATCAATCTAGCCTAGCTTTAGATAAGAAATCGTGATCCCCAATTAATGGGATTTGATCTACTAATATGGAAACTAAATATACAAGAATATATGTACAAGATATGTATTTCTCAACACTTTTTGTTAAGTCTCTTCCTTGTCAATGATTTTCATCCTTAAAAATCTTATTCTATGATTCCGTCGGCCTTTTGGGCTGAGCTAGGAGGCGAAAGGGATTTACTTAGATTCTCTTCGCTAAAAACTTACAATATATATAAACGTTGAAATCTTTTTATTTCTTCGTATGTTAATCAATTTTTCTGTATATTTTAAATTTATTAGTGAAAATCTCTTCGACACTGATTTAACTTCAATTTAATTGCATGAGTAGTACAAGTTTGGATGTACCATACGTGTATTCGTCTCACGAGTTTGAATCTTATGGTATAAATTGAGTTTAATTTTAAGTGAAAAGAATGGAAAGAGATGATTTATTCACTGATTCTCTTGCGTAGTTGGAATCATCAAATTTCTCGATCATAAAAAAAAATGTTCTATGCTTATTAAGAGCCATGTGAAATTTACAAAATGTGTAACATACCAATTTTCATGGGTGGTTGGAATCATTAAATTTCTCCATCATGATTTTTTTTTTTTTTTTTTTTGGGGGGGGGGGGGGGGGGGGGGGGG
>JAJONR010002808.1:0-101812 GCA_029582245.1 Solanum etuberosum
TTTTTTTTTTACCATTAACTCAAAACAAAATACTACTACTAGATTCTCTGATATATACCATGTCATATTATCCAAGATTAAGTGATTAATTTCCTCCCCATACGGTAGGTTTATTCACAAATAAACTATATACAAGGGTGTTTATGACAATTTACTCAAAGTTTTTTTGTGTCACATATCTCCCAACTTCATCTCGAGGAAATGATCTCTTATATCCACTTATAATTTGAACAGAAGAAAATGAAAAGTTGTTGGGAGGGAAATGTGACTAGAAGACTTACTTGAAACCATTACTCATTCAAGAATAGAACATTCTAAAAACAATAATAGTAACAGCAAAAAGAATTCCCCATCACTAACACTTGAAAAGACTCCAAATCTAGTCTTAAATAACACTATAGCTGCCTAGCCTGACTCCATTTTTATCTCTCAACTCTAGCTACCAACTAAAATATGTCATCTACTTCTTTACTATACCCCCCCCCCCCCCCCACATCTTTGTACAAAGAACCAATGAACAAAGCAATGAAAAAACAGTAAACAAATAACACTAAAGACCTGAAAAAAATGAGGACTAGGAAAAACTGTAGTCTGCTCTGTCTGCTCCTATGATGATTTTGTTACTCGGGGTTGAGATCTGATTGCGCGGTTGGAGTAGTACTAGCTGTGGTGTTGTTTTCAGCTTGGCCAATGATAAGGGGGCGGGCTCGTCTAGGTTTGACCTCCTTGTAATGTGTTTCCTCCTCAGGGAAGCCGTTGCTTCTCATTTCCAGAACCTTCTTGTGAGAGTTAGAGTGCAAGGATGGAACAAATGTGGGACTTGCAGCAGGACGGTACTCAGGGTAGAGCCTGCCTTTCTTGTAGCGAACACCACAGGCGTTACAGAGGGTTTTTGGTCCCATTGGACCAGCTCTCCATTGAGGCGTCTTTGTTATCTCGCAATGCAAGCATTTCCTAACTGCTTGTGGCGCGGGCTGGTAGTTATCCTGATTAGTCTCGATTGGAGCTAGAGAAACTGATAACTTGATTTTCTTTTTCTTCTTCATGGGAGACTCGGCGAAATTCTCAGATTCCAATGAGTTGACTCCAGGAGCAACAAATTGCTGGGGAATTACTGATGTTGGAAACATGAGGTGATTTACTGGCCGGGGATTGAAAGTTGTAGGACGAGGACGTTTAGTCCGAGCACGTTGTGGACCACGGGGGCATGGACTAAGAGGAGGAAGTGTTTTCCCTGGTCCCGAGCTTGATGTGGAGGAGCTGCTGCTGCTGCTGCTGCTCTCAAGCACAGATACAGGACTTGAGGTCAGGAATTTGCTATCGGAGGACTCCTTTTTGACAGAACAATGTTCTTTCCCCAGTGTCAAACCCCCACAAGAGAAGGAATCCTCCACGAATGTTGAAAGCCACTCGAGTTGCACGATATCCTCGTACTACAAAAACAAAAGAGGGAATGATATGATTAGAGTTTATATAAAGTTATATATGAACAAACATAAACATCACCAAATTAGAAACTACAAAAGTAACTAATTGAAGGACTTCATGTCTTTAACGTCTAAGCCAGATTAGTAAGCAAACCATATGTTGCTCGAATCATCCAAAAATGTCGCTGCACCATGTCGTATCTTACAAAAATTAATGCATTGTTGGAGGATCTAACACGGGTGGAGCAGCATTTCCGAAGGGTCCAAGTAACATAGTTCTAAACAACATACCCAGATGTTAGTTCAATGTGTGGCTTACTATTGCAAATTAGTACCTCCTCATTTATTATGACGGACCCTCAAAAGTCAAAACAACAACCAATCCAAGTGGAAATGGAAGGAAACAAAATTTATATGATTTTACCTACCATGGAGGACAACATCCTTATGAGCATTAAATGGAGAAACAAAGTATCCACCCGAGTGGGTGTCGAATCATCCAAAAGTTATTCAGTGTTAGTGGATCCAACACGGGTGCAACGGCATTTTTAGACGATCCCACCAACGAAGGTTTTAAGTGACTTTAAATAAGGCTGGCACCCCTTTACCCCACCTAATAGTAAATGCTCTTACATCATACAGATTGAATTTGAAAGTGAAATTTCAACTAAAAATTTATCAACAAATTGTTATCAGTAGAATGTATGGACAATTTTATCAAATTCTAAAGTCTCCCAAATGATTGAACTGACTGTATAGCTGCAACAAGTTTTTGAACAGAAAATTTAAAATCCTACCTACCATTACCATGCTTTTAAGATGACGTGACATGGCCGGACACCACCATCATTAGAAAAAAATCACTTTTAAAAGTTAACAGCGACAACCAACAACAACATGGATGTACGCAGACCTTACCCCTGCCTCATGGATGCAGAGAGGTTGTTTTCGACTTTCGTAGTCAAATGCTTAAAAAAAGATAGCAACCAATCACACAATAAAGACATTTGAATACAACACGTCCCACGACAATTACTTACACTTATAATGCATAATTTTCGTAATTCTGATTACTACCACATTAATATCCGAAAAATCCCAAAATCATGATGGTGCAAATTTAAGAAAAGCACAGTGAAGTTCAGTTGCTGCAAACTACTCACCGGAATTGAGAGCTCCGCCGAGAAGTCTGAAGCTGAATTGCTGTAACTGCCGGAGAAAAGAGGGTCGGAATCAGGCAACGGATCGTTCCAAATGCTTGGAAAATCCTTACAATCAACAGCGTCAAGGCCACCACACTCATTCTCTGGGGAAAACTCAATCAAATCTTCCATATGGTCAAAGAAGCTGCTACAATCTATCTCATCCACGAAATCCGAACCCATGCTAGATACTCTCTTTTTCCTCTAAACTAAACTTTTTGCCTGTAAAAATTCAAAAACAATACAATGAATTATGAATGTACAGATAGAAAATTCATCTACACTTCAAAGCAACAAAGACGAAATTTGAATATATATACACACAAACAGAGAGGATCAAACTACCTAATTTCGATGTGAATTTGGATACAGATTCTTCGAAGTTTAAATGAAATAAAATTTACATCTTTAGAAACAATACAAAAAGTACTATAAGTCGCAATAATTAATAATTCAAAATATCTAAGAAAATCGTGGTCAAGAAAAGAACTTCCTTCACTCTCCGGAAAATGTAACAGAATATACATATACAGTGCACGCTCTCCCTCTGTTCCATTTTATGTGGCGTTGTTTCTTTATTAGTCTGTCTCATAAGAATTAATAGCACATTTTTATAGCAACATAACGTCATTTCGATGTTTAATACCATAAACTTCAAAATATCTTAGAAAATCACAGTCAAAAAGAGAATATCCTCGACTCTCCGAAAAATGTAACAGAATGAATATACACATACACGCGATCTCTCTCTCTCTCTGTGTTCCATCTTATGTGGCATTGTTTCCTTATTAGTTTATTTCAAAAGAATTATTAGCACATCTCTATAACCACATTACATCATGTCGATGTTTACTACCATAAATTTCAAAAATCATTCTTTCTTTGTTAAACTCAAACTCTATGTCTACTATTCAGTCAAACGCCGTCACATAAATTGAAACAAAAAGAGTATGTACGTATATGCGTAATGATGAGGTGAAGGGTGTGGGCCTCCCCACCACCACCTCCCAACATAATCTTCAAGCTGGAGCAATGTTGTCATAATGATGCTTGCCAGCCAGCACAAAGGGGTTTTTATGGCCCATTTTAGCAGAAAAAGTTGAAATTCTTTTTGGATTTTTGTCAATCAGAAAAAGAAAAAAGAAAATCAGAAAACAGATGGGCCCAGAAGCATTTTATAGTTGAACCGACAGGTTTAGTAATTTGAACTATCAAAGCATCCCGCATTCACACAGAACTCAAAAAGAGACCTGAGTGACTGGTTCTGCAGCTCGAACCCGTCATCATTACACTTTAGTAATTTGAATAATACTTGAAAAAATTGAAAAAAATATGTGAAAACACAAATGCTATAATTCAACAATCAAAGCATCCCACGTTCACACTGAATCCAAAAAAGACTGATTCCGCAGCTCGAACACGTCATTGTCACACTTTAGTAAATTTGAATAAATCGAAAAAAATATGTGAAAACACAAATGCAATAATTCAAAAGCATACCTCTTGAGAAATGCAGAAAAAAAGTTGTCAAATTCTCTAAATTTGTTAAAAATTCACTCAAGTAAATATCTTTTACCCTGAAATATCAAGCAAAAAATGTCAGAAAAACATCAATACAATGCAATTGAAGACTAAAAAGCAAAACTTCATGTAGAGAATTACAGAGCCAACAGCTAAACAGTAATAAAATTGCGTGCAAATTGACTCGAACACTCACTCCAAGAAAGTGAAAAAAACAGCAATGACAACTAAAAAGTGACTCAAATTGCGCGAAAACTAACCCAAATACCATAACTCTAAAAAATAAGACTCCAGAAATCATGTTTGGCCATAAAATTTCGAAATTCTCAAGTTTTTGCTGTTTTCACCTTTTCTCCTTTCCAATAACTCACAAAAATTCAAAAACAACTCCAATTTATATTCGTCCCCAAATTACAAACTGTAATTTTCAAATATCATTTTTCATAGCCAAAATTCAAAAACTCCAATTTGTATTCGTCAAATACAAACTTCAATTTTCAACTATCATTTTTACTTGAACCAAAAAAAAAAGAAAAGTGTATACTTTACCTTATGAATTAATGAAAATGCACCCAAACTGACTCACACACCAAACACGGCCAAAACAAACACACTCGAATAATTAACTATTAATGAGAATCAACAAAAACTGCACGCAAACTGACTCGAACACTCACACTCACAAAGACACTCAATAGTACAACAAACAACAACAAAAAATAGAAAAAATTTGATGTACCTTTGAAGAGAAAGAATAATAGAGAAAATGAAAAAAGAGTTTATTATTAGTATGAGTTTATAAAATGAGGAAGAAGAAGGTGCAAGTAGGTGAGGTGAGCCTGTTACTCATTGCTAGCTGTACCTTTCTTTTTTTAACTTTTTATAAAAACCAATCAGTCAATCTACACACCTCTCTCTCTTTCTCATTTTCACACACGGGTCCCATACGTTTCTCACCGCTTTCGAATTTCGAGACGAATTTAAAATTTAAAATTTATATTAATCTTAGTTTGACTCGACGTGAAGTTATAAAATTTGATTGAGTATAAATTATCTAATTAATGGTAAAAACAATTTAAAAAAATTTAGAATTAAATTATTACTCTCCCTCTGTCCCTAATTACTTGTCCACTTTTGAAGTGACACACTTATTAAGAAAATAATAATTGATATAGCGAGTTTACTATTTTACCCCTATTAATTATGAAGTGGATGAATTAAAAACTTAAGATTTTCAAAAAGTTCTACATTTTTCAAAGTAATAAATTGAGGGTATAATAGAGAAAAAAAGTTTGTCCTTTCTTGATTTGTCAAAATTGACAAATAATTAGAGACAACTAAAAAAGAAAAAGTGGACAAGTAATTAGGGATAACATCACTCAACTTGACACAAATTATAAGTTTTACCCCTGAATTATTGATAGTTTTAAAAATACACTCTTCTACTTGACTAATTAAACTTATATTCACCTTGATACACTTCCAATTTGCCATATAAATTAGCAAGTTGTTTCAAATTCTTGTAGGAGCATGAAACTTTTAATTAAAAAGTCGAGAGTAGTGTTAAAAATATCTCTAAACTTGGCTAGAATTTAGGGTGCATTTCGCTCATATTACAAGATTGTGAGTGTATTTAAGTTCAATTAGTTAAGTAAAAAAGTATTTTAAAGCTGTCAATAGTTTGAAGATGAAACAAATAATTTGCACCGAATTAAAGGGTATTTTTAATTCTTCTTTCATAATTAATACTATAAATCCTTTGATATATTATATGTAAGATTTGTACTTAAATTATTAGATTTAGTTGGATTCACAACTTATATTGTTCCTTTATTACATAACATAACAACAATAATAAGTAACAAATATATTTTCTAAATAATTTTGAACGTATATATAAAATCTTCTTGGATGGTGTTTTTTTTTTTTTTTTTAAGTTCATTCAAAGTCAATATTATACAAAATAAATCATACTCCATTCATTTTTAATTTATACTCCATGTCTTAATTAAAAAATAATAATTTTAAAATGAAAATGTGTATAATGATATAAAACATCCTTAGAATTTTCGGTCACAAATATATACAGTACCTTAATAGGTTAGATTTTATGAAATTACTTAATATAGTAAACTAAGATTGATTCATTTTTAAGCAAAGGAAAAAAAAAAACACCTAGAATTAATACTTTTATTATTTATGTGTCACATTATAAATAAATTAAAAAGAAAAAAGTGTCGGTCTTTCTATTCCGTCATTTGACTTATATTTTTCTCATAACATTCAAACTTAATGACTTTATAAAATTTCAAAATCATTTTAAGGAATTGTCTGCTGATAGTAAAGTTATCAATATAGACCGACTCAATCCATTTCGATCAAGTTTCGCGGGTTAACGGGTATACATACTTGACCGAACTTTTAAAATAAATCGTTCTTAAATGAGCTTCAAAAATCATTATTCACTATCGCGAATAGTCGAATACGCGTATTTATATTTTATACGTGTACGCCGCAACCTTAACGTAGACGTTCGCGCGTAATTATTGGCGGAGTTAACGGCCGTTATTTTTGACATTTCACTTTGTTCTTTTTAAACCCTAAAAGGTTGACTTCTCTATATAAAGAGAAAGTGTACTTCACGCACCAATCATATTACTTGGATATGATTGATTGACGTTTTTACACCAATCAGGAAAGTGAGTGTTGTGGACATGCTTTGTAGCGCGTTTAGTTTATGGATAACAGATGGAACAAGGTAAAATTTAGAGGTGTTTATTTTATTTTTTTATTTATTTTCCCAGTAATTAGTGGTGTTTATCGAATGGATTGATTTTTCAAACTTCACAATTTATTAAGTATGTTAAATTGCTAATCAAATCAATAAGATATTGATTGATTTGGATTAAAATTGATCGAGTTATGATTATGCTTAACACATTTTTGAATTGTAAAATCATCCTCTACAACTCTATAATACGAGTGAATTATCGGTTAAATTAATACATATTTGAAATAAAAATAAAATAATATGTTTTCTAATAGATATAACCCATAATTATATAATTCTAATCGAAATCACTCCCACATTATTAACTCAATATCTTTATAATATACTGATAATCTAGTAACACTTTTTCTATTTGACTTATCGATAATGATTTGATTTTTGGACATCTGCTAACAGAAAAAGATATGATAAACGGTAGCAAATTAACTAATGGTGCATCTAATATTACATGCCTTTTTTTTTCTTTCTAATATCGATTAGATACTCATTTTTGGGTTCGATAGATCTAGAATCACGTTAAAAAATCTTATTTATATAATAAAATACTTTGTATGAGAGGCAATATTAGTTTCTCGATTCGATATCGAAATATTTACTTAAGATATGGTACTTAGCATCTGACCACAAAATATATTACATGCCTTTATTGTTTTGACATAACTTGTATTGTACTCATTGAATATATATCTTCCTTCCAAAATACTCTTCCCCTTTAATAACTAAAACCAAAATATAATTTAGGTAAACACCTATTTTCCAATTTTAAGTCTTTGGATTGGTGCAATAACTTAATACATTTATACTTATATACCATCATTTCAATTTAGCCGGTTAGAGTAGATTACTCGTCTTTTTTTTTTCAAGTTATCATATCAGTCTTGCTACGAAGATTTAATTGTTGTTATAAGTAAACTTCACCTGAAAAAATAAGAATTTTTTGTACTGATATATATAGCGCACAAAACTTAAATTATTTTATAAAATATATGGTAGGTTGCTAGCAAATGGTTTTTGGACTTTGGAATGAAACTTGGAGAGGAAAATTTGTCATAAATTTTGAATAATTCACTTGAGTAAAGTAAGTTTTCTAAACAACTCACAAATAATAAAAGTAATTACTACTTTTAGAAAAAGAACTCATATTCAATGAAAGTGAGGAAAAAATCTTTTAACAAGAAATTGTTTAAGCAAAATATAAATTTTCATATTAATTAGTTAAAACAATATCTTTTTCAACAAGGTAAATTAAATGATTGTCACTTGCTTCACTTCTAAGATAAGTAATTAAATAGTTGTAACAATTTTATAAATTTAATTAAGAACCTAAACTTAGCCAGTCTACACTAGTATGCAGTATAGGTAAATGCACATGACATGTTATTTATTTATAATAATAATAATAATAATAAGTTTTTCTGGATCTAAACAGATTTAGTAAATGATAAAAGAACAATATAAGTTGAAAGTCCGTATAGGTGATACCAACTAGAAAGATTAGAGTATATTATTAGAGACGTACAATTTAATCAATTATTGTAGCTGATATTTTTAATACGAAATATTGTTTTTTCATGTGAGAATCCAAATAAATACTAATTCTGAAAGCACAATGAATTTAATATTTAAGATCTTCTATGCTTAAGCAGCATTGAAATTGTATGGATCCAACAAAACATATATGAAATTGAGAATTCATTTGGCCGGTTCAATGAATTTGAAATTGAGACATTATTATTATTATTATTATTATTTTAGCCTAATTAGTCATTAAAATCTGTCAACAAGCTATATATATATATAGTCCACAAAGTATGAAAAAAAATAGACATGGAAAAACAATAGTATGTGAGGTCATGTTATAAGAAAATAAGGGTAGAAGCACATGTAAATACATACAATAAATCAAGGATAGTAGATCACTTGACTTGCAATATATTCAGTATAATCTCATAAGTAGAGTTTTAAAAGAACAGAATAAGTTCAATATATAATGCATATCTTTTAGTGAAAACTATTTAAATACACAACTTATTTTGCCATATTCTCAAAAATTTACTACCATTTGAAATAATTACAAAAAATTTCTACTATCTCCTATTCTCGGATACATCACTTTACGTGATGTATCGATCGGATATATCACTTTACGTGATTGGATGTATCAATCGGATATATCACTTTACACGATTTATCAGGACGTTGAGTAATGTATCCAAAACTGAGACATAATGTATCGGGAAATTGAGCGATGTATCCCAAATCGAAATGCGATGTATCATGACGTTTTGAGATGTAACCGAATTCCACCAAAATTAAGGAATTTTTATAATTTGAAAAAGAATAAGGATAAAATGTAATTACCTCTTAACACTATAAGGTTTGTGAAATCTTTTCTATTTCATTTTTTAATTTGAATTTTTGCATCAGAATTGGATTCTGTGGGATTAAGAGTTGTTTCCGACATACCCTCGACTTTTTAGAAATATGTTTCTTTGCCTAATTTCAGATCAATGTTCCACTATCTCCCACCCTCCCCCTCCCAAATAAAGAAAATGACCCTTTTCCTCCTCTTTGAAAAATATCATTTTTTATTAAATATTTTTTTAATAATTTCTTGTCATGATATTAGCACCACTAGATCTAAGTTTGTTAATTAGTAGTTGTTTGATAAATTTGCATGTTGTTGTTGTCCCCTCACTATCTCCTAACTTCCTTGAAGTTGGACCTAGAATATAATTATCATATTTTGCCTAAACCATATAGGCTTTTAATTAGGTGAAATTCTTCTAGCTTATAATATGGAAAAGCTCCAAATTTGCACATGTATATGGAAAAGGTCCAAATTTTATTGTACGAAAGCTTCCCTTCACATGTAATAATGCAAAGTTTTTATGTAAATTTGGTTTCGTATTTACTCTTCACACCTAACAGAACTTTAGTATAAGAGTAGTTTTAAATTATAATCAAAACATGAGGAGTAAATTTGAACACGTGAAGTTTCATTATTTCATGCTGAAATTTTGTTGGTAACGATGTGCTCAACAAAAAAAATATGAATAGACAGACCTATTCATCACAAATTCATGCAGTTGAATCTTCAACAACAAACCATTTATGTCGATCTCTTTTGAAGTGTCGATATATACTATTTACTGAATTATTCAACGTGAACGTAAAATACTTCGTATACGCACCGTTCTATTTTGTCATTATGTATGTGTGGTTGTCACGTAACTATGAAGTTGTTAGTAGAAAAGACATGTTAACTTTCTTTACTATTTTGACCTCAATAAAATAATTATATTATTAAATAAAATTTCAAAGATAAATTGTGGACTAAATCAATTAATACTAATGGAGGTCACGTGCAGAGAGCGTGCGAGCAAGAATGAGCCCATGTTCTTTTTCTACCTAAGGGTCCCACAAAACACGTTAGCCACGTGGCAACAGAAAAGTGGACCCCACAATACGGAAAGAATCCACGTGGTATTCCAGCTTGGCAGTTGCAACAGGATCATAACTCACATGATTTTGTCTCGGGATTTGAGCCTCGATATATTTTATTATATTGTTAAAAAAAAAAAAACAGTACGTAGCTTGATTCAGACAAAAGTTGTTTAAAAAAAAGTTAAAATAATTTTTTAGTTAGATTTTGTCGAGAGACAATGGGATCTGCGATAAAGTAATGACGGAATTAGAATTTTTTTTATTAGGCATCGGTGCTTAAAATATTCAGAAGTAAACACACAAAGATGCAGATAATGTTTAACATTGAGTATTATATATATACATAAAAATAATTTAAACCATACAAACATAGATTGTGGTGTAGTAGTGGGAGTGCTCTACCTTGACCAGATGTTTCAAAGCAGATTAACGGTTGAGTCATTGACTAAATAGATGGAATAAGTGCAGAGGAGGGGTGCCGAGACCCTAGCGGGATCTTCCCATCATGATCGACTACATAAGTTTCATTTTATCCGTAAGAAAAGAAATATGGAATGAAGAGCTCAATTCCATAAAACATGTGCCACAAGGCACCTCTTCAATAAATCAGAACAAAGCGATTGATCCAATTAAGAGCGTAGCAAGTATGGAGAAATTCATGTTGGAAGCGTCACCCCCAAATAATGCATGTAATGCGCGAAATAAATTTAATCGAGTTTCAATATAGACTCCAAACACCAAATGAAAAGTTTAAAAAATAAAAAATAAAAAATTTGATCCATATATAAGTAATTGTAATTTTTAAATCGAGTGGATTCACCTGACTCTGCCCATGGGGTAGAGTGCATATACATTTTACCTTTACCATGTAGAAACAAGAACCCATCTCAAGTAAAACATTTCAAAAAAGTTAAATAAAAAAAATTATAATAATAATAATAAAATAATATAATAATCGAAACTTAGCGTGAAACATAATTATTATAACAATGATTTAAGAAATGGAAATGAATAATAAGCACATGCAGTTGTCAATCAAGGTGTAGGGTCAATTACTTGTTGCCGTACACATCTCTCCAATTACTGTGATTCAAAATAATATTAATAACGAAATCATAAATTTCGTAATTTTTTTTTTTTATTTCCTCGGTCTCTTTTTATTTGTCCCTTTTTACTTCTAGAGTTATTATTTTTGAAAAAAATAAAACCTCTCTAATAAGTAAATTGATTTTAAATTCTATCAATCAATAAGGATAAAATGTGTCAATTTCTTACCAAATAAGCATAATATATTTTAAAAAACAATTATAATGCATATATATTGTATACATAATTCACAAATTTAACATAATATTGTTATATATTGCTATAAATAGTAAGTATCGCTAAAATCATTAATTATTTATTAAAAGATATCAATCCAAGTAATTTTTCGTTTCTTAATAGGTGAGCGGTTAGCCAAGTCAAAAATAGACGAGTAAAGGGAATATAAGTCGGATTAAATTTATCGTTGGATGAATTACATTGCTGATGTTGATCCACAAAGAAAAATGATAGGTAAGTCGTGAACATTACACGGCACAAATCCAACTTAACCAAAACTCTATTGAACATTGAATGAGAAAACAAAAAGAACACAACCAATTGATCAAGAATCAGAATTATAAACCATTAAAACTTATGGCCAACAATTAGGATTAAAAACCATTAAAATTTCATCTTGACCCATAAAGCTAGATTTATTTTCATAAGCACTAAACATACTAACAACATATATCTCAAATCTAATAGAGATTGAACTTTTGTCTAGCTGATAATGGCAGTTCTCGTCTTCAGGACGGACAAAAATCCTTACAAGAGCGCTGAGCAGAAAGCATAAAACTCGAAAGATTCCTAGTAAAACATCAGGACAATAAGCTGGTGAGATGCAATGAAATCAAAAGTGAGTGAATGACGTACTTGAATTGGGAAAAAGAAGTTATAAAAGGAAATGAGTGCTACATTTTGTTCGATTATTTTGCCTGAGGGTGAGATGCAATGAAATCAACTGCTAAATTAATTGAGTTGATCTTATCGGCTTCATTGTCTGGAATCTCAAACCCAAATTCTTCTTCAAGGGCCATCACAACTTCCACGGTGTCTAAACTATCTAAGCCGAGATCATTTTGGAAGTGAGCATTTGGGACAACCTGCAAGATTAAATAAAAATGGCATTTGTAAATATAATACTACCAGGACTACTCCCTGAAGCTAATAAAGGAAAAAATGTAAGATAAAACTCGAAAGATTCCTAGTAAAACATCAGGACAATAAGCTGGTAATAGAAAAACACATGACAATAACACATTGGTAGCATCGCTAGCAACAAAAATTAACAAGAAGATGGACACTGCAAGAATATGCTGACATGAAATAGAACTAAATGAGGATTTTGAGAGATGGAGTTGGGAAGGAAAACACAAGGGAAAATTGTTGGCATGCACTTGGTGCGTTGAGGATTTCCTTCCCCAATTTGAGTGTCATGCCAGAGAGAGATGACAGTACCAACATCCGTAGACTACGGTTTGCATTGGAAATTGAGGTTTAGAAAGAAATATTCTGAATTGGAAGATGAGCAAGTTTCAAAAGCAAGCTTGGTGGAATTGCTTCACAAGCACATTATACCAAACGATACACCTTTCCTCCTCCGATTTGACTCAACAAATTAAAAACTAAACAATTCTGGGCCCATCACAAGTCATTGCTGTCTCGACTAACTACTAAGTAAACCAAATGGGAAAGTTTTGCTTTACACGTCTTTGTGCGTTAAGGTTCTTATCTTCTTCAATTCCTTTAAACCATGTGACCAACATACAGTAAGTCTTCCTATATTTCATTATTTTTTACCATAACATGTGTTTTCATCTCTACCCAAAAACAACAAGCAAAAAGGCATTTATTGTATTTCACCTTTTTTTGTTGTTACCATGGGCTTGGCCCATCCGATCAATAGAGCATGTACAGCTTTCGACTCATTCCTTCCATCTTCTGATTTTATTCAACAAATTAAAAGTCAACAAATTAGCCCAATTGCGTTATTGTGTCCACTAACTAGTCGATTTACCTGATCGACAATGCTCACACTTTACAATCTCCGCTT
Organism: Solanum etuberosum; assembly: GCA_029582245.1. Taxonomy (NCBI): domain Eukaryota; kingdom Viridiplantae; phylum Streptophyta; class Magnoliopsida; order Solanales; family Solanaceae; genus Solanum; species Solanum etuberosum. The sequence goes on from JAJONR010002808.1 coordinate 13,528, forward strand.
CATGAAAGTTCCTTATGTTCTTTGATCTTTCCGATCAATAGAGCATGTACAGCTTTCGACTCATTCCTTCCATCTTCTGATTTTATTCAACAAATTAAGAGTCAAAACAAATTAGCCCAATTGCGTTATTGTGTCCACTAACTAGTCGATTTACCTGATCGACAATGCTCACTTTACAACCTCCACTTCATGAAAGTTCCTTATGTTCTTTGATCTTTCCTTCCTACTTTTGTAATGGCCGATAGTTAATATTCTCATACTCCATATTTTTCTTGCCATTACACATGTTGCCGTCTCTGCACATATTAGTATCATTTTTTAAACCACCCTACCTAATGTAACTGGATGCTTGTCAAGATTATTCCCAACGGGATCTAATCAGCAATCAAACTGACAACTCCACAATTCCTGAGTTCTCATGTTTGAACAAACATACACATCCACATATAACCCGAGTTGTTTCTGTATGGCCCAAGGTTCCAAGTCTTCCTAGTGACACCCATCACTACGTTAACATCAAGAATAATGACACAAGTTTTAAGTGCCAACATCTTAATTTGATTCTATCAACTCCTTTGAAGAAAATTTGAAAGAAAAAAAAAAATTAATTCATAGAACTTTATTCTGATTTCATATGATCCCTCTGACAATAATGAAAATTTTTGTCCCTGCATTCCCTTTTGACTTCCAAATTATCCTCGGCCCGAACCTCCATTGCTGCCGACTTGCTGCTCCTGCATCAGTTTATGACTTTTTAACTACTTGTTTCTTGACAAGCTTTTCCTATGAATTTTCCAATTGCATGCTAGCTAGTATCTGACATGAATACAGCCTAACATCTCCTTGATTTTTTCCTATGTTGCTCTGACTCTTCAAAAATGTCTATGGGTGCGTGTCCGATCATTCAAAAGTAGTTCATTTTTGAAGAATTCGACACGGGTACGGCATCATTTTTGGAGATTCCGAGTAACATAATTTTTTTCTATCCTGACTTAGTGACTACCTTCCATATATATTGCATTTTGTTCTAGTATAAAAATTCATACATTTCTGACCTTTTGTTCCCCGCCTTCCCGGTACTGAGGTGGTTTGTTCTCAAATACCCTTTCATAAACTAGCAAAACCACTTTAAAGTTTGGAAATTGATAGAGGTTCTATTTATTCTACGCATTCCCTCCAAAATGAACTCATACAAGAATCCTCTAGTCAATAACCCCAATTGACTTACTGCTACGGAAAAAGTTTTCCCATCTATTTGCTCTATTCCTCTGCTAGCCGGCTAGAGTTTGGGATTGATAACAGTTCACATTATTGTACGCTAGACTTATATTCTCATATTGTCAACCTACACTATAAGTTTTCATAATAGACACAAGGATTGCAAGTTACCTCCCCGTGCAACTTAGCAACTAGCTCCCTATAGTTAGGAACTTTGTACCTCACAGCTCAGATGACCCCCTCTTCATATAGCACCACCACACATTCTCACTAAACAGCAGAGTGATAGTTCTTAATAACACTAGTGCAGAGAAATTACAAGGGACAATCTGCATTTTTAACCACTATTCAGAAGGACCACCAAACATTGTAAGCATGAGTTAACGCAATGGGTAGTGCACTAATTTTTAGACCACAGAGGAGAAATGTACCAATTTTTTCACCATAGATGGGCCACAAGTTGTGAAAACCACTACGAGGTAATATTCACTTTTTTGCAAAAAAATAGTCTGTTGGATTTTCCTATCAAGATATATACTATGGAATTTCTAAATTTACTCCTAGTGAGCTATCAGTTACCAATTCCCTCGAGCTGAATCAATCTCAAAGCTGATTAAAATATGGACATAAGCATCCGTTTGAGCATCCATTAACTATAAGAATTTTACCAGTCAACAGATGATTTTATCGAAGTCCTATTACATGTAGTACATCTCCTACCAAAAAAAATTCTTCTCAGTTCTAAAATCAAATTTTATCACCATGTTCTTTTTCTTTTTTGGAACTGGTAACTTTAGCTATCACCATGTTCTTTAACAAAAAGAAATAATCCAACAGTCCTCTAGAAAAATGGCACATTGTATAAGCACCCAAGGGATGGCCAAGTGGTCAATGAAGTGGGTTGTAGAGAACCATAAGGTCTCATGTTCAATTCCAAGTGAAGGAACTCAATCTGGAGACCTGTCAGGACCCTATGGCCATCGATGCAGATCAGAACAAAGGTGAAGATTGGGAACAGACAGCGAACATCCTTTTGGCATGACAAATGGACAGGGCAAGAAACTATGAAACAACAACATCCAGAACTCTTCGCATTAAGTCAAAAGGCAACATGCCACAGTTGCCATGATGTGGACTGGTCAGGGGGTGGAATTTATTCCTAAGGAGACATTTGAATGACTGGGAGATGGAAGAATTGCAGAATTTTACAATTCAGTAGCAGGTTTTAATAACCTCAATGGAGGAGAGGACAGACTAGAATGGAATGGAAATTTCTCTATCAACTCAGCATACAAGGAGCTGAATTCAGCAGTGGTGAAGGAAAGAGATTGGCCTTGGAAGATGATATGGAAGCCAAAGATCCCTTACAAAGTTAACTCTTCACCTGGCTTTTGGCTAAAGAGCCAGTCTTGACACAGGAAAACCTAGGTAAAAGGGGTCATCAATTAGCCTCTAGATGGGTGAAACCTGGAAGCATAGCAGTGTCCTAAGATGCTGGGAACAAGGATCACATGGTAAGTAAGAAGGAGAGATGGAAGATTGTCCTCACTTGTATTTGGTGGTCAGTTTGGTCTAAGAGGAATAGGAGGTGTTTTGAAAGAGTACAAATCAGCTTACAGAATCTTAAGACGAATTGCTTAGGCCTATCTTATTTTTGGCGTGAGCAAAAATTATTAGCTCAAACAGAAAACAATTTTGATGTTTTAGACTTTTTGTAAGGACAAATTGAACCACAAGATGTAAGTTGTAATACTTTAGTAGGGGAACTACACTTTTTGGTGTAGTATACCTGTGGATATATAGAATTAATGTTACCTTTCTAAAAAAAAAAAAGAACTATGGTGATTTCTTCACATTTGTCCAAGCCTCGAGTGGATAGAGCTACCCGATACCTGTGTTAGTGGGAGGTAGCAGGTGCCTGTGGAATTAACCGAGAAAAGCCCAATCTAGCCTTTAATCTATAGGATCAGCAGCCTTAAAATCCATGAATAATATAAAAACACACACAACAAAAGTGTAAGGCAAACAATGCATTCCAATCCTAAAAACGGATTAGCCGGAACTTGAACAGAACACTAATTTACAGATGATTTTATCAGAGTCCCATTACATGTAGTAATGCTCCTACCAAAAAAAATTCTTCTCAATTCTAAAACCAAATTCTATCAGCATGTTCTCTAGCTAAAAGATATAATCCAACAATCCTCTGGAAAAATTGTGAAGACGTATGGCCGAGTGGTGGTTTGAGAACCATAAACTCTCAGGTTCAAATTCCTGTGAAGAAAAATTGTTCCTATGCAGGTGGGCGTGGGAGGTACCAAGCTAGCTAAGACAACACGATTATAAAATAAAAATAAAAATAAAAATGCACACTGTATAAATCTATAGGACCAACAGCCTTTAAATCTCCGAATAACGTAAATAAACACACAACGAATTTCATTTCTAAAAACGAATTAGCCGGAACCTGAACAAAACCCTAATTTCATTTCACGAGAAATTAACATTGAAAAAAACGTATACATAAAACGCAGTATGTTAGATATACCTTGGAAGGATCAACTTTCTGGAAGTTTTTGACGACGTTGATAACACGATCCCTAACTTCATCCTTGTCGAGAAACGATCCCCTTACTTCCTCTGAGAAATGACGTTTGAAAAGCTGACTGACTGAACCTCCGATGAGCCTAGGGTTTCGAAGCTGCACTGGCCGAGCTTCCACTCTCAGGTACTTCAGCAATGCAATCCTCGCCGCCATTGAAAATGTATGTAGAAAGAGAAGGCAGAGATTTGGAGAAGATGAACAAGCGGCGTGAGGGCTTTCTCAAAGGTTCTGGAAAAGTCCTAATACTCCCATAGAGGGTTTAAATTATTATTTTTACTATATGTATTAATTGGACAAAACAATGTATTTAAGTTAATTAAGGTGCCTTGGGGCAAATCAATATGTCGCTAAGGCTTTTAAAAAGTAAGTTCTAAAGAATGATGCATACTTGTATATTGTTATATATGGTAAAGTGTTAGTCAATGTAGAATGTTCATGTTTAAAAGACGAAGATCTTCGGATGGATACGTGGGTTAACTAGGAGATATGATTAGAAACAAATTTATCTGAGTAAGATGGGAGTAACCTTTGTGGCAAATAAAATAAGAGAAACGAGGATGAGTAGGTTTGGGCGTGTGAAAGTGAGGTGTGAGGAGTCGATGATGCATTAGTTAGGAGGTGTGAAAGGTTAATTGTAGAAAAGGTAGGAGGGGTAGAGATAGTACTCGAAAAGAACTAGGGAAGATGGAGACTAGACAAAACTTGACACAACTTCAACTTACTTAGAGAGCTAACCCTCTCCTTTCCTCATCTCGCTGTTGTTTTATTTGCTTTGTACCTTACTATTTGATTGTTATATTTTTCTTACAACCCTACTTCGATAACATCACTTTTGAACCGAGGATCTATAATAACAGTCTCTCTACGCCTTAACAATTCTAATAAATAAAATTTAAAAAGTTAACCCCTTAACACTTCTATTGAAGAAAATAAAATATGCTTCAGATTATTTATTAATTTAAAACAACACAAATCATAAAGTGATTCTTTATATCTCCTCTGTAATGTAACACCCACAAAACACTTCTCGAGAAAATTGACCAAACAATTAAGTCAGTAAACTATTTATCAAATCAACACCACCAGCATATCTAGTATAATCGCATAAATGGAGTCCGAAGAGAATTTGAGGTAGACAAACCTTATCCTTACCTTTGTCAACAATAGTGTTTCTCAAATCATAAACTGCATGCTCTCGCAAAATACATTTTTCTGAAACTTCACTTTGACCAAAATATTGTTCTTCTAAAAGCTTGGTCAAGCAGTTTATATAGGAGAGAACAAAGCATAAGGTTCTAATAACTGCTTGGACTAAAATTTGTTACTAAAGTGAATACTGTTGGAGTAGACAAAATGTCTCTCTTCCTTTCTATTTTGTGTGGGAGTTGCTAAAGGGTATTTCTATTATAAAGGGAGAGTGAGATTGTTCACGGGAGTGTTTTTTTATGTCCAGCCGAGGTGTCTGAGCTAGCTTGCACACTTCACAAGGACCAACTAGTGCGGAACATCAATGCAGGAAACTGAGTGGCTCCATCAATCACATAGAGTAGACCTGGTTGCAACTTGCACTTTTTTCCTACGTTGAAATTGAGAAAGCTTTCAACTTGAAAATGGTCCCAATTTCTTGGACCTTGTAGCAAACCACCAAGGCTCAAACCCCATCCAAAATCATCCTCAGAGGTATCAGACATGGTAACTGCCCACTGCAAATATTTGGGATTTGATCTTTTTATCTCTACCCAGCCACCAATTTTTGTACTTTCATCAAGTTCTGACTCTAGCGTCATGGCAAGTGACCCATCTAAGAGGCTGTTTTCCACCAAGGACGCTTGAGAATGCCCTGACCGTTGTAAAAAACTAATAGGCAACGACATAGCTGCGAGTCTAGGCTGTTGACTTGACAGATTGGCCATTTTGTGTATGCCCAAGATTGATAGTTTTGTATTGCTTGAAAGTTGGCAAACAACTTGACCAAAAGTGCCAAAACAATACAAAAGACTACCAGAGTGTGGCAATGCAGAGACAAACTGAGCCAAGGAGGCAACAGTATTTGATTTTTTAACCATCACAGCGATTCCACTACCATTTAGTTGATTCAGCAGGGGCGGCCCAAAAGATGAATAGTCAGTCAGCCCCCTTTCCTGCAAAAATTCCCCAAAAAAATTGTTATTCTAGGCTACACATTAAGGCAACTAAAAATGATGTAATATAACAAGTAGATACAATATGCAACATCTACAACAACCAACTAATGACTCCCCATGGGATCTTCCTTGTCAGATTACTTACCTTGCTTTTACATGAAGCTACATAGAAAGACAACTGAAAGAGGCAATATACAAGTAAATACAATATGCAACAAGCCAACAACCATGTAATGACCTCCCTCCCCCCACAGAATCTTCCTTGTCAACCTGTTGATTTCTTGTCATTCCTCATTCCTAATAAGTGCGAGAACTTTTGCACCACAGATCTGCAACTCGATATTTTCTTTTGGTTTTGGTGAGTACATCTGCAACTTCATTTTACAGGAGTTTTGACCTAACCATTTTTTTGGAGGATGGTAACAAAACTTTTGACCTTATTACTTTTGCAACTTCTTGCTGATACTGACAATACCAAAAAGAATCGAACATGGAATTGATAACTATGATCACAAATCAGAAAGCACATTCAGTATTGAGAAGCATTTACCTCATGTGAACTTGTAGGTACTGCGACATCTCTGCATCGACCACCGACTGGAATGGCAACTGCAGAACACCAATCACTGATATTTGCAGCATAAAGAACTTTTGCTAAGGAAAGTGGACTACCCAGGATATTCTTTTGGCCTCTTTCGCTGCCAACAAACTCTGCTACAAGAGTATCCTTTCCACGGAGAGTTGTTTCAAAAGTCAGCCTAGAATCAATACCAGTCCTAATTGCTCTTTCAATTGCATTGCGCTTGGATTCATCAATGGTACCGATCATCAACAGTGCACCCACAGCATCAAATTCTCCCCTTACGTGAGTGCTAGTTTCTTGGAATGGACTTCCTTTAGAAGATTTATAGAATGCAAGCACTCGCTCCAACTTCTCTTGTCTGTCTCTTAGCTTCATAATATCTGAAAAAGATTCTCGCTGCAATCTCTTCAAGATCTCAATCTGTAAATGATATTATTGGAAGAGTTGTAAAGCACCATCATACAGGCTGTTGCTAAATAAGAATTAGCAAATATGTCAAACTAAAGCTTGCCGAGGGGAGTGGAGTTGGGAAACAGTGATATCCTACAGCTAATGAGAGTAACAAATCCCAACCGAAATATCCTACAGCTAATGAGAGTAACAAATCCCAACCGAACTATGTCAAAATAAATCTGGATAAGTATCTTTTTTTTCTTTCGATAAGTAAAAGGATCGTTAAAAGAGATTTTTCTCTTACATACGGATAACTCTTTAGTCAAATATTATTTCCTGGGAAACCACATCATACAGGCATCATCATACAGCAGATAGTAAACATAAAAGACTTTGATCTAGTGACAAATGTAAAAGATAGGAAAAGATGGGAAAAAATAGACGAACTGGCAGAAACTAGATGAGGTTAGGGTAAAATAGATGAGGTTAGGGTACACAGCCAGAGCCTTCTCATACTTAAGAGACCCATCAGAGTAAAGGAGAGCCCAATAACAAAGCTTGTGGTAACTGGCAAAGTAAGAATTTGACTGCTCAAGCTCTGAGAACTTCCTAATGACACTGTTCCGCAGTTGAACGTTGCATGACAGGTAACAGATATACCCACGTTAGATCAATAGTACAAAAGTAGGGATGCGTACAATCTCACCTTCCCCTGACCTTCTAAAAAGAGCCAAAACTACCATTCTCACATAAGAAATAACATTTTCATAACTTTTACTGTTCTCCCTTTAGATATTCATTTGCTTCAAATAAGATTCACATGAAGGAGTAGCTGTTATCTTGAAGAAATGTTCAATTTCATACTTGCTTGGATCCCTCAATCTATATAACTCTTACTGCACATTCTTTTAGGATCCTAAGTTGGGAAAATTTGAATATAATATATATGTGATCCAATGGTGTTCTCTTTTTCCCAAAACATCTATCAAACCTGTCCCAATACGGTGGCCTAGAAGTCAAAGAGCCATTTTAACAATTTTGTTTTATGACTGTGAACTTCACAAGGAGCCAGCCCTTTGGCCCAACACCATAGCCTTCAAAACTCGGGGATGATGGATTTGCCCCTCTAGTCTCTATCCTTCTAAACTTAATTACAGGACTTAGTAGTTAGTTCACTTGGCACAGGGCTCGAATCTGTGACCTAAGAACAAGTCCCTCAACCTTCCTCTTTTTAACAATCTAGGGAATCAAGGTTCCAATCCTAATCATAACATATGCAAAACTAAGTAAATTCTTTCCATCAACCTAAATGTTTGGGGACAAAGCTAATCAATACCATTGTTAGTCGAGGAACCTCTAAATACCATTGTTAAAAGAAACAAAAACAAAAAGAACATCTAGTGTCCATCACAACAGAGATGTAACCTCATAATATCCAAATACCAAAAAATTGATAAAACCCATAGAAGTAATCCATTCCGCTGAACAAAACCAGCATAGCATAAGTCTCTTTCTACTTTCTTTACTCATATTCTATAGGTCAATCGGCTTCAACAGGTGAAAAAAATCAAAATTATCAAACTACTACTTGAAAACAAACGCAATGAAATTAAATAACCTTAATAAGACACCACAATGTTACTACTTAACAACGCATACTAGAGCAAAGAGGTTTTTAAATAATGACTGGCAATCAGCTTGCATAGGGAAAAAATGATATGTATCCGAACTAATACTTGAAAACAACAACATACCCAGTGTGATTACACTATTGGGATCTAGGGAGGGTAGTGTATACACAGCTTACCCCTCCCTTGGGAAAAGGTTGTTTCCTTTAGACCCCCGGTTTGAATAAAACATATTAAATTATTTATTAAAAGGAAATACAGCAGTGAAGAACCTAAGTCAAAAATACTGGAGAACAAAACAATAGAAACAACAAATAGATAGCCGAAGCAAAGGAAATAACAAGTAATAATCAAATCGAAAAATAAGATAGTATAAGAGTAATAATAATAAATCTTATAAGAAAAACTAGTAAACTCTCAACTACCTACTAAACTTCCACCCTAATTTTCAACCTCCAAATTAGATAAAATTAAACAACCTTAATGAGACACCAAAATTTTACTTTTAACAATGCATACTAGGAACAAATGGGTCTCTATATTATCTCTTTTGATAATCGTAGTGTCCAGGCCAAATTTCAAGCACCTCAACTAGTTCCACAAGATACCTAATACCTCACACAAGCAACAAACACCAGGTAACTCTATCCACCAAGACTAAGACAAATAGCAAGAAATCACTAGTGTTTTTGTCTAACAACTCCCACAAACAACAAGCATCAAGTAAATTCGTCCAGCAAAGATAGAACAGATAACAAGAAATCAGTAATGTTTTTGTAACAACTCACACAAGCAACAAGCATCGGGTAACTCTATCCATCAAAGCTAGAATAGATAACAAGAAATCACTAGTGTCTTTGTCTAACAACTCACACAAGCAACAAGTACCATGTAACTCTATCCACCAAGACTAAAACAAATAGCAAGAAATCACTAGTGTTCTTGTCTAACAACTCACACAAGCAACAAGCACCAGTTAACTCTGACAATCAAGACTAAGACAGATAGCAAGAAATCACCTAGTCATGTATCTCTATTGGGACTTGAACCTGATACTTCATTGACAACTAGGCCACATTGTAGGCCAAAATCTTACTTCTAACAATCTATCCGCTGGATCTCTATACAATGACCGGAAAAAATAAATACACAGTTAATTTACCGGATTGCGGCGATTGGAAACTTCGCTGTTGCGGAACACGCCGGAAGCGAAATCCTGCGTGGATATTGCAAAGGATTTTAACTTGTCTACAACTGAAACAGCTGCTGCTTCCATTTTTGAAAACCTATATATGAATCAGAAGAAAAAAAAGCTTCACACAAAGATGAGATTGTGTCAATGGCGTTTCAACAATGGAATTTCACTTTTCTCGACTCTTTCGCCATAACTGTGTAGTACAAGTTTGTTAGTAGAGAAGATGGAAATGAAATTTGCTATATATATAATTTAATTTAGATATATTGCTATATTTTAAAATCAAGAAATTAATTAAGTTAACTTATTTATTATGTTTTTAAAATTATATATTGAAAAATAAATTATTTTTATAATTTATTGATTTCTACGTATATATTATATTTTGTGTCGAAACTTAAAAGTGTTGACATGAACAAGACAAGTATATACTATGTCGTCCTTTATTATTAATTTTCTACCAAGTACTCTCTTTGTCCCTAATTACTTATCCACTTTTCCTTTTATAATTATCCCTAATTACTTGTCCATTTTGACAAATCAAGAAATGACCAAAAATATTTACCCATTATACCATCAATTAATTACTTTAAAAAAGATAGAATTTCTTAAAAATCTTAAGTTTTTAATTCATCAAATTCATAATTAATAGGGGTAAAATGGTAAACTCGCTATCTCAATAATTGTTTTTTTAATAAGTGTGTCAATTTAAAAGTGGACAAGTAATTAGAGACAAAAAGAGTAATTTTTAATAACTCAATTGATTGTTCCGATTAATTATTTTATAATCACTTTATCCATTCTCTCATTTCTTTCCCTTGTTTTGAAAAAAAAAATGTTGGTGAAGAAGAAAAAATAGGATAAAAAATGACAAGATGAAAATTGAATTCTCGCCCTCAATTTAAAATAAACAATCAACTAATACCTTCTCTGTTCAATAATACTTATCTACTATTGACTTTACACACTTTTTAAGAAATTATAAATAGAAGGATAATTTTATTATATCACTATTTGAATATATTCCCTCTGTTCCTAATTACTTGTCCACTTTTCCTTTTTTAATTGTCCTTAATTACTTGTCCATTTTGATAAGTCAAGAAAGAACAATTTTTTTTTAATCAAAATGGACAAGTAATTAAGGACAATTAAAAAAGAAAAAATGGACAAGTAACTAGGGACGGAAGAAATATATTCAAATAGTGATATATTCAAATATATAGAAAAAGTGGACAAATAATTAAGGACAATCATTATTTTCTAAATAGGTGTGTCAATCATTGTAAATTAGGAACTAAGTGTAAAATTATCCATTGATTTCATAAGCTAGACAAGTATTGTTGGACATTCCAAAATAGTATAATTGACAACTATTATTGAACGAAGAAAGGAGTAAGTACTTAAAAGATAATTTCTCTGTTTCTTTTTAATTATGGTTCTGCACAATTCTTTTAAAAAAATTAATAAAAAGTGCAATTTAACTAATATATCCCTACTATCTATTTAAGTCTTGCTCACATAAATAATCTTCAATTATTATGGGAATAATCTCTGTTAATGGACTATTGAATTTACACTTTAAATATCATTGATTGATGTGTTCTTTTATAGGATAGAATGATGAGCAAAGAATACCAAAAGTTTAACAAGATAACTTTTTAATAAAACTAAAAATTTCTACACTGCTCAATGAAAAAGATTGTCACTCTTTGTGAATGAAAATTTTGTGCTTCCAAATTTAGTTTAAATAAAAAAAATTATTTCATACTATATGAGTGGAGTCATGGAGTGTGCCATGTAAGTCAAATATCTTTCACGCACATCAACTGCGTGGAGTCACGAAGTGTGCCACGTAAGTCAAAAGGTGTACAAAATTACAAAAAGAAATGAGTTCGGGGGTAATAGAACCTTAGTTTAGTTAAGGTGTGTCTCTGGAATTTCGGTCATAGTCTAGGGGTACTTGTGCCTTATTCCTAAATTAAATAAGTAGTGCATTATTTGAAGTAGTCTTGTAACTTTAAAAATGATCGATACTTTTTGGAAACTGTAATGATAACTTTTTTTCACATTGAAGTAGTCTTGTAACTTTAAAATGACCGGTAATTTTTGAAAAATATAGTAATAGAGTAATTTTCTTACATTCCAGAATGATTTAGGGGTCGTTTGGTGTGATGGATAAGAGAAGTTAATCTCGACATAAATTTTGAGCATTCTTTAATTTCTTGTTTGATTGCAAAGGCTAGAATAACTTATCCCAGAATTAATAATTAGTCCTGAAATAAGTTATTCCTATCTTTGGGTGGAATAGTGATACCGGGATAACTTATCTCGGAATAAAAAGATAAAATGACGGAAGTATCTCTTTAAACTCTTTTTATACATTATTTTTCATATCCATGTATTTTCACATTACTTTTAATATCATGTATAATAACATTCACAACCTTTACTACTTCTTATTTTTATGATAATTTTTTATATTTTTTAATAAAAATTATGCTATATAAATATAATTTTATTTATGAATTTATTTGACTAATTCTTATGTTTATTTATATTTTGATTTCTCTACCGTAGAATTACATATTTTAAATTATACATTCTTTTAGTCACTTGAAAGTGTGTATTTTATATATCAATTAAAATGTAGGTAACTTTCTATTTTACAATTTAAAAGTGATATGTGCTTAAATGAAGTGATGTAAATAATAAATTATCTTTAACTTTAACAAACTTAAGACGAAAATTTTATTTTTAAGTTAAATAAGATGAAAGTTTTATTCTTAAACACGTGTAGTACAATCATAGGAATGCACACACAAAAAAATCTAAGCCAAAAAAGATAAATATTTTATTTTTAAGAAGAGAAAAAGACCAAGAATACCCCTGATCAAGGATAACTAGAGCCTGATGTTGCTGACTCTGGGTCTGCACCCCTACCCTCGTATGAGAATTATGTGGTGTACCTGTCATACCACCCTGAGAGAAGTTCTCTAACATACCCAACATCCTCAACAAAGTATCCTAGAACAACGGAGTTGTAAACTCAAGAGGAACCTAGTCCTCGACAATCTCAACTTGTAGTTCAGGAGAGACCTCTCTAGCTCGACTCTGGCTGGTGCCCTAGATCGGGCCCTACCTCTACCCCTAGCTGGGGTCTTAGCAACAGCCTCGGAGATTGTCTCCCCTCTACCACTGAAAACAAAAGCTCTGCTCTTCAGCATTTGTCAAAACAACACACGACAACTCAGCACTAGTGAAGGTAACCACGCACCATAAGAAAGAGTGAACCAAAGAAAGTTTCCTAACAGTCTTCATAGCCTCTCGAATATAAGAAAAGACGTCTCTGAACGGATCCTCAAGACTCTACTTGGACTTGACTTGAACACACGTGAGACCTATGAACCCGGGGCTTTGATATCATTTGTCATGACCTAAAAATGGACGTGATGACACTTGTCTATTCCCACCAAGACAAGTTAATCTCAACCCAACGAAAACGAAAGAAATTTGGAAAGATAAAACAAGAACAAGGTAAAAACGAAAAACTTATTCATTCTATTAACACCTCGAAACCTGATTGTCACGTGTACAAGTCACTAATACATAAAGTGCGGAATTAAGAAATAAGTTCAAGTCTCAAGTCTTTGTTTCTCAAATAGAACAAAGCATAAACGAAGAACTAGAGGGCCCACCGAGATTACAAGATGCTACCTCACAATAGTTCTTCGATAAGCCTCGTAGATGGGAGAAGAAGAGTAATCACACGATACCGAGCTCGGAACCTACACAAGTGTAGAAGCAAGGACTGAGTACCAACAACACGGTACACAACAGACAACCTAATAAATAAGGAAACAAGCTAGAAATTGAATACTTCTTTCATCCCAACTGAACCTATTCAAACTACAACCTGCACATAAATCAGCCAACTAACAGTTCTACAATACACAACTCACAAGGCTCAATAATCACAGTCCAATAGTCACAATTCAACAACCAACACGTATCAAGTAAGTTAATCTCAAAGTCAAGTAGATCAATCACAAATAACCAGTAGGTCAAGCATAAACATAAAAATGCATCGAATCATAATAATCAAATTCTTGCCAGAATCATTTTTCTTCAGCACATTATCACTAGCCGGAACCATTCTCCATCGGCTTTATATCATATCACTAGCCGGAATCATTTTCCATCGGCTTTATATCACTAGCCGAATTCATTTCTCATTGGCTTTATATCACTAGCCGAAACCATTTTCTAATCGGTTTTATATCACTAGCCAGAACCATTTCCCATCGACTTATATCATATCACTAGCCAGAATCATTTTCCATCGGCTCTATATCACATGTCTCACCACGGTGTACAACAATCAATGCACATAAGCATGTTCACACCATAAGGAGGAGACAACAATTCAAGCAATTCAAGTCCACATTCATGCTATCAAAGCATTTCATCAATCAATCAAATAGGGGCCACAACAAGATAGTTCACAAGCATTATTATCAACACATAGCCTTTTCATTCCACCCCCACTACATCAAAAATGAGCTTTAGCGGTAATTAATTAGCAATTGCCGCTAAATATGTATTTTTAGCGGCAATTAGCACTCTTTGTATATGTCCCTAAAAGCTTTAGCGACATTGAATCTAATGACACTTAACTAATGCCGTTAAAGACTTTAGCACTCTTTACTAATATGTCTATTTATTGCCGCTAAAAGTTGTTTTTGTTGTAGTACCATTTTTATTCATTAAGATTTATCAAATGGAACAATGAACCTTTCATCTCATTTTCATTACTCCCAACACACACGCAATGAAGGGAAATACACGAATTCTACTAGATTACAAAGTTTAGGAGATCACTTGCCTTAATTCAACCAACTACTCACTCTAAGACTTGAGTCTTCCCCTTCTGACCAATGTCCTAGGTCACACAATCTATATCAATCAAGTATTCACAATAAATTTCCGGAAACAACAATACTCACATCAAATACTTTGAAAATGGACCAATCAACTCACACCCCGATTCTGAAAATGAAGTTTGAATCCAAAATTCTTTACTTGAAATCATTACCCAAGGCATTTGGAACCCATTGGTGAAAATCATTTCGATAAAGGACTTAAAATCAGTTCACAATCTCCATTATAGTTTAGAACTTGAGTTCTTGAAAAACCTTGTCATTTGCCAATCAAAATCTCAAGTTTTGATGTTAAAATTCATAAATAATCAAAGAGAAATGAAGTTTTAGGATCACAAAACCTTACCCAAATGATTTAGCACAAGAAATCTCTTCAAAAATCGCCTCCAAGAATTTACCAAGCTCAAAAATGAAAAAATTGGGCTTTAACCTTGAAATTACAGGTCAAAACCCCTCTCTGATGTCACTTTGTGGTCATGGGTTTGCTTAAAGCGAACCCCGCAAAAGTGGGGACCTTCACTTTTGCGAACCAGGGTTTGCTTTCGGGAACATCGCGATTGCGAACCACGCCTCACAGGGGCCTTCGCTTTCACTATCAGGGTATCACTTTCGCGAACATCGCGATCGCGAGGCACCCTTCACGAAAGCGAAGCACACCAGCATCAGAAAAACCAGCCAATATTCAAAACATCGAAATGTTCCTCAGGATTTGTTCGAAACTCCGTACACACAAACCATATATGCAAATCGATTATACTCGATGTTCCATACTTAATGGAACCGTTGAAACACGAATCTAAGGTCTCTTTGATCTGACATTTGTGAAAGTCCCAAGAAACTAATATAACGCCTAAAAAGGCTAAATCAAGCTCGGGACCTCTCAAAAATCAACCAAGACCTTACCTAGGCCTTAAATTATCAGTGAATCCAAATGAACTCTCAAAATTCTGATCCGAGCATCCGAACCCCGAATGTTATCCAAAGTCAACTCAAAGGCTAAATTTCCACAATTTTCCAACTTAGGATCTCAAATCCTCAAAAGGACTCAAATCTGAAACCGACAACTCCCACAAACTAGATTCCCCATTTCAAAACTGATGAAATCGACGAAACTTCATTTCGACACTCGAAACTCCAAAAGACACTGAAAACCACTTTTTACCAGCTTTAACTTTTCAAACTCAAAACTTACAAAAATTCACAACTTAATACTCAAAGTTTTAAATCAATTAGAAACAACTCGGGGTCATTATTGGGAGGGCAAAATGATAAATTCACAAAACATTCTAAAAATATAGTGTCACCCCTAACGGACCTGAAATATAGATTCAAATTTAATCGGGCTCTTCGAAAAGAAAAGAACTTCTTTCGTTTTTTCACTTTCCCCCCTTATTTTCCTAAATCCAAGCAAAATGCACTAAAATTTTATCCCACAAATTGCTCTAAAATATCCACGTCTTCGTCATCCTCACTCAAAATTCCAACCCACATGTTTACTTCAGTCCCAACTCCATAATCACCCAAAAAGCAATCTTTTTGCCTCATGATTATACATTTCTCATGCAGAACTTGTTCAGATTGTGCTCATGTAAGTTTTTGCATATAAATTTACTTTCTTTTTTCCATGGGTGTGATTGTACTTAGCTCCTCAGCAATTTGCTGCAATAATTTCAATTGTGTATCTGTTACTGAGACTAGACAATCTACTAGTGGTAATGGGTGGTTGAATTGTGATAAAATTAGGAAAAAACATGTGGGTTCTTCAAGATTTGTGATGAAATGTTCCAATGATGTCGTGTTGGCTGGGAACTTGAATTTTTTCCCAGGTGGGTCTGTGGTGAATTGTGATAAAAGTAGGAAAAAACATGTGGGTTCTTCAAGATTTGTTATGAAATGTTCCAGTGATGTTGTGTTGGCTAGGAACTTGATTTTTTTCCCAGGTGGGTCTGTGGTGAATTGTGATAAAATTAGGAAAAAACATGTGGGTGCTTCAACATTTTTTATGAAATGTTCCAATGATGTGTTGACTAGGAACTTGAATTTTTTCTCAGGTGGGTCTGTGTTGAATTGTAATAAAATTAGGAAAAAATATGTGGTTTTTTCAAGTTCTGTTATGAAATGTTCCAATGATGTTGTGTTGGTAAATGGGAAACCTAGAAATGGCATATCTGCTGAGGGAGTATTGAGGAACTTGAGGTCGATTTCGGAACCAACTGAAGCTTTAGCTTTGTTTAAATCCGTAGCGGAGATGCCTAGGGTTGTGCATACAACAGAGACATGTAATTACATGTTGGAGTATTTGAGGGTTCTTGAGAGGATTAATGATATGGCTGTAGTGTTTGATTTGATGCAAAAACAGATAATATATAGGAGTTTGGATACTTATTTGATTATATTCAAGGGTCTTCATATAATGGGAGGGATACGGGAAGCTCCGTTTGCTCTTGAAAGGATGAAGAAAGCAGGGTTTGTGTTGAATGCTTACTCGTACAACGGGTTGATTCATTTGATTCTTCAAGCAGGGTTTTGGCAGGAAGCTTTAAAGGTTTATAGAAGGATGATTTCGGAAAAGCTTAAGCCTAGTCTTAAAACATACTCTGCGCTAATGGTTGCGTGTGGTAAAAGAAGGGATACTGAAACAGTCATGAGATTGTTAAGCGAGATGGAAGGTCTGGGATTAAGACCGAATATTTATACTTTTACCATTTGCATTAGAGTGCTTGGAAGGGCTGGAAAGATCGATGATGCTTGTGCTGTATTAAAGAGAATGGATGATGAAGGTTGTGCTCCAGATGTTGTTACTTACACAGTCCTCATTGATTCTCTTTGCATTGCTGGCAAGCTAGATATTGCTAAAGAAGTCTTTTTCAAGATGAAAGATGGGTGCCAAAAACCTGATCGAGTGACTTACATCACTTTGCTAGATAGGCTTAGTGATTGTGGTGACTTGGACTCTGTAAGGGACTTCTTGGACAGGATGGAGGCTGATGGTTATAAAGCGGATGTCGTCTCTTTTACCATACTTGTTGATGCTTTGTGCAAAGTAGGTAAGGTTAGTGAAGCATTTTCTACATTAGATGTAATGAAGGAAAAGGGGATCTTACCGAATCTTCATACTTATAATTCATTGATTAGGGGCCTGCTAAGAAAGAAGAGAGTTAATGAAGCGTTGGAGCTGTTTTATAGCATGGAATCTCTTGGAGTTGAGGTTACAGCTTACACGTATATCCTGTTCATTGACTACTATGGAAAATCAGGTGAGCCTGATAAAGCACTTGAAACTTTTGAGAAGATGAAAGCTCATGGAATCGTGCCTAACGTTGTTGCTTGCAATGCATCTTTGTATAGTGTAGCAGAAATGGGAAGGCTTGGAGAGGCGAAAAGAATATTTGATGGAATTAGAGAGAGTGGATATGTTCCAAATTCTATCACCTACAACATGATGATGAAATGCTATAGTAATGCAGGGAAAGTTGATGAAGCCATTAAATTACTCTCCGAGATGATAGAAAGTGGTTGTGATCCTGATGTGATTGTAGTCAATTCATTGATCGACATACTTTATAAGGATGGTCGGGCTAGTGAGGCATGGGCATTGTTTTACAGATTGAAGGATATGAAACTGACTCCTACTGTTGTGACCTACAACACTTTACTGGCTGGATTAGGAAAAGAGGGGAAGATTCGAGAGGCCTATGAGTTACTTGATAGCATGGCTCTTCACGGGTGTGCTCCAAACACAATCACTTACAATACACTTTTAGATAGTCTTTGCAAGAATGGTGAGGTTGACACGGCCTTGACGTTGCTTTATCAAATGACAGGACCAAATTGCTTTCCGGATGTTTTCAGTTATAACACTGTAATCTTTGGGTTGGCTAAAGAAAAAAGGGTAACCGAAGCATTTTTGCTATTCCATCAGATGAAGAAGAAAATGTATCCTGACTGTGTAACTGTATATGCTCTTCTACCTATTCTTGTGAAAGACGGTTTAGTTGAGGATGCTGTTAAGATTGTGGATGGTTTTGTTAACCAGGCTTTGAACAGGTCAGATGGATCCTTTTGGCTGCAACTGATGGAAGGTGTTTTGGGTGAAGCTGAATTAGATCATTCCATTTCTTTCGCGGAAAAACTGGCATCGTATCATATTTGCAGAACTGACTTAATAATAGTGCCTGTTATTAGAGTCCTTTGCAAACAAAAGAAAGCTCTTGATGCTCATGATCTTTTTGTTAAATTCAAGAACACATTCGGTATTCGTCCAACACTAAGATCATATTATCCCTTGGTTGAAGGACTTCTGAATGTTAATCTTAAAGAATTGGCGTGGCATCTTTTCAAGGAGATGAAAAATGCCGCCGGTTGTGCCCCAGATGTTTATACCTATAATTTGTTTCTTGATGAACTTGGAAAGTCTGGGAAGGTTGATGAACTTTTTGAGCTGTATGAGGAGATGCTCCACAGAGGATGTAAGCCGATCGCGATAACTTACAATATTCTCATTTCTGGTTTGGTGAAGTCTAATAAAGTAGAGAGAGCAATGGATTTTTACTATGATCTTGTAAGTTTAGGGTTTACACCTACTCCTTGTACATATGGTCCTCTCATAGATGGGCTTTTGAAAGTTAAAAATTTCGACAAAGCAAAGGACTTTTTTGAGGAAATGGCGGAGTACGGATGCAGGCCGAATTCCGCCATCTACAACATTCTCATAAATGGGTTTGGGAAAGCCGGTGATCTGAAAGCTGCGTGTGATCTCTTTAACAGAATGAATAAAGAAGGAGTTAGACCCGATTTAAAGACGTACACCATTCTTGTAGATTGTTTATGCTCTGCCAGGAAGGTGGACGATGCTTTGCACTACTTTGAGGAACTGAAATCAGCTGGTCTTGATCCTGATTTGATTTCTTACAACCTTATGATCAACGGTCTTGGGAAATCCGGTAAAATGAAGGAAGCGCTGCATCTTCTTGATGAGATGAAAAGCAGAGGAATCACCCCGAATCTTTATACCTATAATACCTTGATATTCAATCTTGGGATTGTTGGAATGTTGGAGGAGGCTGGAAGGATGTATGAAGAACTTCAGCAACTTGGTCTTGAACCCGATGTTTTTACTTATAATGCTCTTATTAGAGGGTACAGCAAGTCTGGTGATCCAGATGGTGCATATGCCATCTATGAGAAGATGATGGTCGGGGGTTGTAGCCCAAATAGTGGTACTTTTGCTCAACTACCTAATTAAGGGCGGACATTTTAGGTTCTTCAAGTGAAGCTTGTGAGAGCGAGTTCCTAAACTCTGCGTTGGGGCTGCTAAGGTATATACTCATTCCACCACTCCAGGGAACTTGCTGGAGAATGTAAATCATTTCTGCACTTTCTGAATATTCGAAACATGCTAAGCAAAAACGTTTTTCAAGACATAGTTGCTATATTTTCTTGTTCCTTAAATCATCCCATACACCAGAGGCGGATCCAGATATTGGTACCGGGTTCAACAAAAATCCCAATGTACTCTGATGTTCATTACTCGAGCCGAGGGTCTTCCGGAAACAACCTCTCTACCTCCTCAAGGTAGAGGTAAGGTCTGGGTACACTCTACCCTCCCCAGACCCTCCTTATGGGACTAACACTGGGTTTCTTCTTGTTGTTGAACCCATGATTTCAAAAATACAATGCATTCAACGATAAGAACCTTAAAGGTTGAACACATAAATCGTAAATCTTGGATCCGCCTCTGTCGTCCCCTGCTCTCAAATTTATCCCCAAAAATATTAGATAGAAATTTGCTTGTTCCCTTTTCCATTCTCAGAACATCAATGCGTCCAAGCCAGAAGTTATTATCTTGTCAATGCTGATAGTTAACTTGGCTGAACGTTGTCTTAACCTTAATTTCTTGTTTCTTTTCTGCAGGGATTACCTCTGCTGATCGGACGTTTACTATTTGGAGCTCGTAGATGTGTCAGCAAGGTTCTTGGGGCGCGGCTGAACCTCAAAGGCTTCGGATTTCATTTGTAAGGTGCTCTATAATTCCGAAAACGTTGTCTATATAAAGTGTTAATACTTGGTTGTTTTAGGTTTATACCTGTGCATCTTGTAAGAATGAGTGTGGCAGTCTTAGCATTAAGTGTAGCATATCTCTTATGCTTGGTGAATACATGGTGCCCATATCTGTAGATAATTCAACCATAGTTGAGGCAAAACTCTTTCTAAAGTTTTGATTTGTTATTCAATTTACCAAGAAATGTTTTAATTCATTATTTACACTGCTTTGTTATGCGATACTTGAGCCGAGGGTTTTTTAAAAACAGTCTCTCTATCTCCACAAGGTAGGGGTAAGGTCTGCATACCCTGCGGCATTGTGTAACGACGGAAAACGATACTATCTATCCATCCAGACAGACGTTGTAGTATTCATCAAGAGAATACAGTATAATATGATACATTATGAAACAAAACGTAACAACCATCCGAACAAAGTGTTTAGAGTTGAAACGTGATGTTAGATGTGAAACTCTTCTACAATGTACAATGTGTAACCTTTCTAAGTAAGACAGGAAGGTCTTAACAATTGCATCTAAGGGTTCACCGACAAAACAACAACATATCCAGTGTAATCTCACGTGATGAGGATATATATGTAATCTCGTCATTTGTTTAATTCCACAAATCGATCTTAACTCAACGCTTGACTGATTGAGCTTGCAATGGTTTTTATGTCAAACAGTGTCATTATATTAGATTTATTCTTAGTTTTTTTTTTTTTTTGCCTTTCAATTATAGTGTCTTGTTGCTATAAATATGGATGTAGAACAAAATAGTATCATTATTTTTGTTTTTTCATTACATAAAAATCACTTTTTAAAAAAAAAAAACTAATCACTTAATTATATTAATATCAACTAAAAAATCACTTTTCTTACCACTTTGTGTTGATTAACACCGATTGCCAGTTTCAGCTTCAGCTTCGAAACCTATTATGCTAATTCTATTAAAATTAAATTAGCTTGAGTAATAACCGTATTATTTAAATTTCTCTAATAAAGATATTTAACTCTTAATAGACTCAGTTTTTAGATTAATTTCTTTTCACTCTCTATTGAGAGGGCAAATCATTAAAAAATAAAGAATAGAGTGCAATTTTTTAAAAAGACGGCACACATTAAGGGATCGTTTGATAGGATGTATTAGAAAAAATAATACATGTATTAATTTTGTGTACTCTATTTGATATTGCGGTATGTATACTACTAATACATTGAAAACTATGTTATTAACAATGCAAGGAGTATTAATGCATGCATTAATATGATTAAAGTCACCAATTATCCTTCAAAACATTTTCCACATCCTTTCCCTTGTATTTATGGAGAGTATATCTTTTTTAGAAATTATGTAATATGTGTTATTTTTAATGCACTAAATACCGCATAAAAAATAATTCCAGCATAACTACCGCAAGCATAATGAATCAGATTGTCTATCTATTAAAAAAACAACTGTAATTAACAAAAGACAATTGTTCCTTTATATACAATGTCACTAATATAGGAACTTCTCAATCTGAATTAGCTATTCATTCACTGTAATGCTGTGTTTGACATGATGCAAAAAAACTCAAAAAATAAATAAAATCCCAAGTCATACAGCTATTCACATGATATTTATATCAGAATCAATGTAGTCCCCACTTTCTTTACTGCATTTTGCCCTCAAACCTAGTGGGGTCTGACAAGGGTAGGATGTACGCCGAAAATCTTTACTAACAAAATGAATTATAAGACCTCTTTTTCAAGTTTTAATACAGCCATGAATGCTTCCTGTGGTACATCAACTTTACCAATGGCTTTCATCCTTTTCTTTCCTTCAGCCTGATGAAAAGATACAGCAAATAAATCATTATGCAAAATCATGCGGCCCCAGTTTACATACAACTAGCGGGTCTGGAGAGGGTAGAGTGTACGCAGACCTTACCCATACCTCATAGAGATAGAGAGACTATTACCGAAAGACCATCAACTTAAAAAAAAAAAACATTTCAAAGAAGTTTGAAAAAGGAAATACATAAATAAAAACGACACCACCATCAGGTAAACAAAATCACCATAAGAAGTGATATGAGTACATAAGCATAGTTTAATTGCAACAATTTCACAAGCAAATATTGAACAGTAAGCTTGGATTACCGTCTCATATATATTACTTCCTCCTTTTCAATTTGAGTGTCACAGTTTGAGTAGACACGGAGTTTAAGTAAAGAATGGAGAATATTCAATCTTGTGGTTTTAAACTAAATGTGTGTAATGTGCCAAAATGTTCTTTGAATCTTGTGATTTTTAAACATGCGATGTAGAATGAAGGAATTAGAGAGTTACCAAGCATAAAATGAGATATTTCTTTTAAAAAAGACTAAAAGGGGAAGTAAGATACTTGAATTGAAATGGTAGGAGTAACAGATAAGGGAAGAGTGATCAATATAACGTGTTGATAAGTACTCTTGCACCGTAAAAATCAACGCTTTCCTCCAAATTAAAGATTCTTAAGTAACTACGGAATAGATCAGAACTGAAGGCCAATAGAACCTGGAAACATGACCAAGCTAGGTACTGGATTCAGACTATACTACTTTTTCAAAATTTGCTAAAGAAAAAAAGAGAGTAGAAACACAAGCTAAAAGATGATGTAGCACCAGACGGCAGAAGGGAGAATTGTAGAGGAAAGAAACACGAACTGTAGGGGGAAAAAGAGAAGTAGGTCATAGCCAACTTTAAAAATGCCGGAATATGCCCTAGGATTGATCTGAATATCCAGAAACAGAAAGGGACTTGCCAGATACTATGGTCTGAAGTGGAAATCACTTAAAATTGAATTGTCAAACGCATAGAAAAAACTAAAAGCAACAGTTGGATAGGCTCTCAATCCTTCAACATCTGTAATTTAAGGCCATATTCTCTACAAGTGTTACTCCTTGGGTATAATACTTAACTCCAAAAGATGCCACATGATTTCTAGTTATGGGTAGTATAACAAACCTAAACGTATAGCACAACTAACAAAATGGGAAGAACATCTTGTTGTAAATAATTTGATCTTCTTTGCATAGGTAAGCATGAACCTAACAACAGCACAAGAGAATATTTTAAGAAATACAGTCTAACCATGCACTAAGAGTAATTGTAATTAACAAGGATGACCCATAAGGCATTTGTTTCAGGGAACAGGGGTTCAGGGTACCTGTTTCTTGAGCAGTTTCTTTTTTCTCGAGATGTCACCACCTACATGAACGAAGATGGAATGTAAAAAAAACTAAGAGATCATATACATGTCAATGTAAACATCATAAATTCTAGATTATCATCAGCAGCAGAATGAAAATTCTTACAAGGGATTTCAATATGTATATCATACTGTTAATATCATCTTGTAATCTTACCATAGCACTTGGCGAGAACATCCTTCCTGATAGCAGATATAGCCTCGCTGGCAATAACTTTTGAGCCAATGGTTGCCTGTCATGACAAATTAAGCATTCAATAAAACTAATAAGCTATGACAGGGAATAGCATTCACTACAACATTGCTTCACCTTGCATCTAGTTGTCGAGATACTTAAACACATAATAGCACGTTGTTTAAAATTACTAATAGCTTTGCTCAATAACGTGCACATTTTTAGGTCATTGAGAATATGTTTTGGTTTATTAATAGCACAGGACGTCTCTATTTAAAAAGTCTGCTGAGTGCTGCTCATACAAAAGTCTCCATGAATAATCTTATGCTTTCTGAAAGTACACATTCAAACAAGCATATATCCTTCGTAACACAAAAAGTAATATATATGTTTGAAAAAACAATGCAGCACTCACGTTAAGAAATAATTTTGACTGCTCTCTAAATGACGGAATAAAACAGGGAGCGGAGAGGAAGAAATTGACTAGTTGGTGGGAGCGCAAGATGAAAGATTGCATCAACTTAAATTTAAATCTCTCACAAGATAGATAACTATTTCAAATGTATAATATATTCAATCATCAACAAAAGCACTCTTTCAAGGCATAGGAAAATTCAGCGTAAAGCTCAAAATAGAAAAGAAAAAGAAAACGAAAAGAAAATAGTGTGTAGCCTATGCAAAACCCTTCACTAAAAAGAATGAAGACACCCATGAAATCAGATTGATGTGAAATATGTACCAAACAATGACGCACTACTCTAGAGCGAGACTCATACTAACTGATGGTACACTACTCCTAGAATTCACTTAAATACTTTATGAAACAACCAGGAAAGAGCAACATGAAATCAATAACTAACTGAATTCACATTTGACAGTAGGAGGAACCTAACCAAAGTAATTAAGGCTTTTACTTAAGAAGAATCAAAGCACGAAAAGCATAGCAAAGATGTACTAACAATATGTATCATTTGAATGAGAAACTACCAAGAATAAATGCAAAAATCGCTTCCTCTTCGAATGAAAAAAACAATGTGAAATATGAAAACTCTTAATTTCCATTATCAGAAAAATAAAAAAGATGATCAACTAAGAAAAGAGATGTACTACCTGGATTGGTACTTTAAACATTTGTCTGGGTATTAGTTCTTTTAGCTTTTGGGTTAAAGCTCTTCCCACAGAATATGCCTGAAAAAAAGAGAGAGAAAGCAAATGTTACATCATATCTGTGCCAAGATAATAATGTCTCAAATAAGATGGAATAATTTCAGATTGGTAAAAAAAGTAGAAAGTCAAGATACCTGCAAACTGTAGACTCAATGACTAATCGTTTTTATTTTTGTACAAAGGTTGAAGATTTTAATAAACAGTCAAAAAGATTATAGGAGGAAATGACTTGGATTCCATCAATAACTAAGAACAGAAAAATCAATAAACAATTGCTTGCCAGTCTATTTTCAGGTACCTAGTGAATGCTTACGTGGAAGATAAAAGTTATATTTTGTTAACCTATATTCATGAGGCATGCATGTGAAGTTCTTCCAGTGCAGTAAACTGTAGCTGACATTGGATGAATTTAGTTTTACATCATTTCCATGAGAAAAAGCTCCAAGTCTGTCTCTACTGTCAAGGAAAAGTGCACCAGAAGAACTTTATGCAGTAGTTCCATTTCTTTTACATACATTTGCATTCCGTTTTAAGCACAAACACATGTTACAAGGTCCTTCCTTACCTTGTCTTTATGTACGATTGTTGCCAAGGGTTCGACACGATCACCGTTAATGAGAATATCAAGCTTTATCAAATCACTTTCTGTATACCTGGCAGACACAATAGAGTGGATATCTCATTAGCAAGTCATGAATTAAACAGCAATAATCTTTGAGGATCCATGAAAAGATCTTTTTATGCATCCAGATATTCCAACTAATTTAGTAGTGGATCAAGCTAAATGTTAAACTTAACAGTGAGCACTCACGAACAAAAATACCAAAAGTATACCTGATTCAGAATATCAAGTTAAATGTGTGCCTTTGACACATGCAGCAGAAATAGTGTGAGCTCTCTTCAGATAGACATACCATGAAGGTCACATGTAAAAGAGTTCATAATTTTAATAGGGAAGAAAATATTATCTGGAAAAAGTTTCTTATTTTCCCATGTTTAGTTGGACAAAAATTTTGGAAAACATTTTCTCAAGGAAAATAAGTTCCTTAAAAATGAGGAAAATGACTTCCTTAATGGAAGTAGGGAAAACAAGTTCTATAAGTGACTTTTTATGTTTATTGTATCCTCCCGCCCACCCAACGCCACCAACCCCTACCCCTTGACCATCCCACCCCGCCACCCCTCCTACCCCTACTTTTTTGCTAGATTACATATAAATACTCTTGAGATAACAATTTTTTGCTTACTTACCAAACAATAGAAAATAAGTAAGAAACCAACTTGTTTTCCAAGAAACATTTTCTAGCCAAACACACCCACAAAAGGTCTTTGACCCACTGTATAACTGTAAGGTTTAGAATGTTGAATTCAAAGTCGTGATACCAAAAAAAAGTAAATACAACTAGATTGCATCTGTTGCTTCCAACCTATTATGCCATGGACAGTGAAAAACTCCCAACTAGAATACCTAACTACCAAGAAACTTTTTACAATTTTTTGATGGAATAACAATAGGGATCTTCTTTCTGCAGCAAGACCATTTTTTTTTTTCATGGAATAACAAAAAATAACAATAGGCTGATTTTATGTGGAAAGAGATTTCATAACGTTTGAAGGGGGGCCTTGGCTTAAATAGTAAAGTTGTTGCCATGTGACTTGGAGGTCACGGATTTGAGCTGTGGAAACAGCCTCTTGCAGAAATACAGGGTAAGACTGCATATAATAGACTCTTGTGGTCCGTCCTTCCCCGCACCCCACACATAGCGAGAGCTTAGTGCACCGGGCTGCCCTTTTTAGATTTCATAATGTTCTCCTTTATCATGTGAACTTCTCCTATTCCTCATATATAAGAGAGAGTGGATAGGTACAAAAGAAAACGTGGATACAAATTTGTCTTTAACCTTGGAAAAAAATTAATAAATCAACTGAATGCTCGTTACCCGAATCAATTCAATAGTGATAGAAGCATGACTTCACTCTGTTTACAATGAACTTAAAAGTGAAAACAAGACATGGAGTTAATATTTAAAAGCGGGTGTAAGTTCCAGATTATTAGGAGATCAAAATCATTAGAGATAGACTTGACATTGCATATTATATTGACTTACCCAATGAAGTTGTATTCCATGCTTGCATAACCTTTGCTTCTTGACTTTAGCTGATCAAAGAAATCTCCAACCATCTGATGATGAAAATTGACACATCATAACCGGACAAAGAAAGACCCAGCTCAACATTCATACATGTTCTTACATAAAAGCAAAAGAAAAATGAAATTATTCCATGATTAAAAAAACAAAATAAAATAAAAAGGAAACAAAATTCAACATGGAATCCTTAAAAAATGAATACACAGCATAAATTGTGAAGTACCAGTGAGCAAGACGACAGCCACCCAAATTTTACATCCTGTAGACATGTATGCTTTGTACCCTCCCCCTTTTACAATATACAAGGGCGCTAGATCAGAGCACTGGTTAACTAGTTACAAAATAGTACCTCAGCAAGTGGCAATTCATATATGATTGATGCTCTATTCTCGGTAATATATTTCATCTCTTTGAATATTCCTCGTCGATCTTGAGCAAGTTCCATAAGAGCACCAATATATTCTTTTGGTGTGAGCAGCTCAATCTGTGTGGAAAAGAATCACAAGCAGATGCCCAACTAGTTAGAAGTGAGACCGCATACAAAAGAAAAATTAGAGAAGAGTCACGAATTCAGAGAGCAACCTTAACAAATGGCTCTTCAATTGACTGTCTTTTTCCAGGTTCAGGAAGCAAAGATGGATTTGAACACTCAACCTGGATCAGATCAGATGCATGCATATATAACCATTTATAACATTTAGAGCCAAGCTCTGACAATTTCATTAGAACAAAGAGGCACAACTCAGAATAAAAAGTTTGAGTACAGGGCAAGAGATGTTACAGTATCACCATCTATGCACTTGACTCGGTAAACGACACTTGGGGCTGTAGTTATTAGAGACAAATTGTACTCGCGCTCGAGCCTTTCCTGGTGAAACAAAAGATTATCAGAGCACATGAGAAGCACAGACATCAAGGTAAAACATAACCAAGTTACTAACAGAGAAGATAACACAAACATTATTCTGACCTGAACAATTTCCATGTGAAGAAGACCCAAAAACCCACATCGAAATCCAAAACCCATAGCACTTGAAGTCTCTGGCTCAAACTGCAATTTTGGAATTATGAGAGAAAACTCTTTCACAAATTTGCAACTTCCAAGTTGATGAAAGATATCCATAACAATTGTTATAAGTAAAAAAGGAAGATAAAATGGTTAGTACACAAGAATATGCATAAATCTGCAAAATTTATTAAACAATATTTGACAAAGGATCATAATGGGGTTGACTGCTGTGAATGCATATATCTGAACATAACCAACATTTCCAATATAATTTGAAACATAGGGAGTATATCATAAAAGCCAGAGTAAAACAAAGGACACATGATGCACAAGATTATGAACACTGCCTACAAAAATAACGCTTCACAAGGTTTAAAATGCATTGCTGTGAGAAAGTTCAGGAACACAACAGAAACTGTCAGAATTTATATTGCAAGTCAAAAATTTGTTTACCTTTAATGCAGCATCATTAAGTTGCAATTTCTCCAACGCATCGCGAAGCTCACTAAACCTGCAGGAATGTTGACAACCGTTTATAGGGGCAAATCTATTTGAATTCATACATATATTAAATAATAAAGTTTATAAATAGAAATATACTGGTCGGCATCAACAGGGAACAAGCCACAAAAAACCATTGGAGTAGCCTCCTTGTATCCTGGTAGTGATTGTTCTGCTTTTCTCTGGAAGTGTGTTATAGTGTCACCCACCCTAGCATCAGCTACGGATCTTATGGAAGCTGAAAGAAAGCCCACCTGAAATGATAAACTGAAAATCTTACAATCCCATCATTTAAAGAAAATTGACCTATTTAAAACGAAGATTTGAAGGTACCCTATCATGATTTGTTATTGTTTGTCAAATCAATTATTAGTTTCTTTTTCATTTTTCAATGATTTGCAATACTTTGACGCATTGATTTATCAATTATTTTTTTACAATGGTGGTGTCTGAGCCACCCTGTGGACCCTCGATTATTACACTGAGCACCTGACCCCCACCAGCAAAGGTACCGAGTAACTTTGGCCATCAAGACTTAGATAGATGGGAAGAAATTACCTAGTGATTATTGTCACTGTTGAGCATGATTTCTCAATAATTAACTGTAGAATCAAATCTATCTATCTTGGTTTTCAAGGTTGTAGCAGCCTGGGAACTCTAAATGTAGAAGTGGTACATATTGCTTATTATACTTTAGACAAGAGGTAGATTTTTTCCTGATAATTAAGAAGAGAGGTGGTAGAATTAAATTAGTCAGATAAGATGTTTTACCTCTCCAGCGTATAATTGATCAACTTGCAACTGGTTGGGCGATAAAACTCCCAAGTCATCAGCATAATAATCCTGCATTTGTTGTAGTTGAGAATAAGCCAACAGATAATGTGATCTATCCATCAACCAAATAAAAGAAAACATAAGAGTTCAGAAAATTGAGAAGGTCATTGGTAAAGAATTTTAAAAAATCCTTGTAGATAAGAAAAGAGGATCTAAGTAGAGATTGATATAGCACTCCAGAACAAGATGCCTTCAAAATTTAACACATAGATCCTAATCAGAAAGTAGAAGAAAAAAAGAAGAAGATTAACATAGGAATAGCTTTCCATCAGTAAGGTTGTATCTCAGAGTATGTCTGATTCTTTAAGACATCAGGAGGTCACTGATATTTATCAGATCCAAGGGGTTATTGAAGATTTGAAGGTTCTAGAATGAACTACTAACTCTATGGGATCTTTTCTTGTACAAGATTTCTTTTAACACACATTAGGAGTTATAGCATTGAACCCCTAATTGTATGGAAAAAAAGAAGCTTATGAACTCTAAAGGATTACTTTTTCACACACAGGCGTTAGTTGTTGACTACCTACAAACTGTTCTTGCCTTACATTCTCCTTGGGTAGCAAATAAGGTCTTTCTTTTCGAACAATAAGTCAGACTATTATTCTCAACAGTGGAGCACATAGCATCAGCAAATATATCACAGAATGTTAGGTGATGATTTTCCAAATGACCACCTGGTACAAAAGAAAAGGTAAAGTATATATTAAGAAACCATACCTTCTCACTGGCCATAAAAAGCACTCTGTCACCTTTCTTAATAGTCCCATCAATGACTCGAAAATAGACAATAACGCCCCGATATGGATCATAGTAACTGCAAAGGGAAACAAATTCAGTTAGTTATGATGTGTTATTCCAAGCTTTTAATCAATACATGCTAGCAGCTTTTAATAACATTCACAACGTTAGTATTTCGCTTGCAAATATGGGTAACTAAATAGTAGATAACATCAGTAATATTGAGATTAATATTCAGTATTTAACATTGGGTATTGCAACTGCAAGATTCAAAATCTATGAGTATTTCCATGCATAATCTTTCAAATATCTGAAAATAGCAGTGAAATAAAGCTAATATATTCAAAGGGCTATCAATCAGATATACCTGTCAAATATAAGAGCCCTCAGAGGCCTTTCGGCAGTATCACGTGGAGGTGGAATCCTCTGAACAATCGCGTTTAGAATTTCAGTAATACCTATTCCTTCCTAATGAGGATAAAACACATATCAAATTCCGCAAGTTGTAGTAAGGCTACTTATTCAACCACTACTTCACCTTTTCTTCTCTTTGATCAAACGTAGAATCTGCCATGTATTCTTTGAACAGAAAGAATGGGAAATGAGTGTTATCAAAGAAATTACCTTTGCTGAGGTGTATATGGCATTGCTACAATCCAGGCCAACAATCTATACAACAAGATGAGTTGATTCTATGGTTAATTGTGAAGTTACAGAAGCGTCAAGTATCTTTTTCCTTCAATCATATCCTGACAGCTATACGGCAAACCATTGACAGCAGAGCATGGAAAAACATAAATTATCAATTAAGGCATTATAGTAGTCATCTAACCTTAGAGAAAATTTGCAAAAAATATAGAGCAAGTAATACTAGTCATAACAGCATTAGTAATGTTGAGAATGACAACCAGAGGGGTAGCAGGAATCTTAGCCATAGCATAGTGATTTAGCGGTGCAGACAATTATAATGGTTCCACAAATAGTATCTATAACTATAGTAACAGACACAAAGTTCTGAACTGTATTTATATCAACAAACCAACCTCTTCTATCTCTTGACAAACACGAGCTGGATCAGCCCCTGGAAGATCAATCTTGTTCAAAACCTGAGGAGAAGAATAATCATTCTGGTAAATAACTAAATAAGTAAGAAACGACATGATTTGAAGATAACAATGAAAAAAAGAACTGGGGCTTCATGATGGATAAGAAATGACGAGAGCAAAGATGCTCCTGCATCCCTACCATGATCAAGAGCACATTTAGAAAATTAACAAACTAGTGACTCATAGCTTTGAAATAATCAGTGCATCCAACCCAAAACCTCAATGCAATGGAGGATTGAGTGGCCAAGGACACTATAAACCTCTTGTGAGACCCTTGCACAGAAAGTGTAGCATTCCCAAACACCCTTTGGGAACCCTTAAACCGAAGCTACCTAGGTCTTTACTAGTTAAAAGCTCAGATGACATTAAAAGGAGAGTAAAGAAAAGAGAAAGAGCTCTTAAAAAATTTGGTTGTTGTCTTGTTGATGGTATACAAGAGGGGCTTCTTATATAAGACGGTTTAGTATACATAAAATAAGGTAAGTAATTTAATTCCTACAATTGGATACAGTATATTCTAAAATACTGTCTGTCCTACGGAATAATCTTCATAAGATTCTCTACTCAAATTCAATTAATTTAAACAAGCAGTGAATGCAGACACATTTAAATATATAACTTAATCAATGCTGTTGACTTTCAATAGTTTTGAAAACACAAACTTAGCCAATTTAAAACTATTAATCATGAATTGCTAGAAACCATCAATAATAAATAAATCTTGTAACACCAGAAATCGGCTGATATTTGCCACAATTGAAACATCTGATATAGTTATGTGCTTGGAATATAAGTCACGATATACCAATGATACACATTAGCATTCCACCAACTTACCGGGATGATCTCAAGATTGTTTTCCAATGCTAAATACACATTAGCCAGGGTTTGCGCCTCTACTCCCTATAACATAAGAACTCAACTTCAGAATTGGTCACTGCAAAGAACTCAATTTACTGTATAAAATGAAATAAAGCAGTTCATATACTTTAACTATAGCAACTAATTAGAACTGCAACTTAGAATCATCGTATGCATGGTATGAATATATTCAAAAATATAGAGGAGACAAGTGTTTTTAAACCTGGGACGCATCAACTACAAGCAGTGCACCTTCACAGGCAGCCAGAGACCGAGACACCTGATATTAGTGAAGAATTAATATGGCATCAAATGGAAATCTGTTTTGTGCTTCACAGGAGATAATTCCACAAATCAACCACCTTTGGGGCACACTACAAATGCATTGTGCATTTTGGTGAATTTAGTCTGCTAATTTATAGCATATTGGGTGATTCCACTAGGCTAGATGAAAGTTCATTAGTCACTAGAAGACAGAGCAAGTTTTAAGTGAAAATGCATTATTTACATTTTAATGGTCAGCTGGTCATGTCAACATTTCCCAAAGCCAAATTTTAAGAATCGCTAAGGAGTAGGGTATTTTACAGTTGGGTCCCCACATATATTTGGAACTGATCTCACTTGATTATTCCCTACACTTGATTACCACCCAACTCCAAAAAGAAGTTTTACGAAAAGATCAGAAATATATCAATCTAAATGAACCATGCATGGACGTGCCTAACATGGTATGTTATATTCCCTCCGTCCCAATTTATGTGGCGGTTTTTGACTAGGCATCGAGTTTAAGAAAGAAAGAAACTTTTGAAACTTGTGGTCTAAAAAAACACCGGAAGTATTAGATAAATGCTCAAGTAAAATTGTTGATCTCCAACCTCCTTCAAGATCAAGAAAGTTGTACATTATAGTAGGCTTAACTTCTCCAATCTCTTTTGCTTTGGTTGAATCATTTCGAACGGGCCAAATTAACAATAACAACCACAAATAAGTGGCATATGTCATGGTGAAAGCAACTTACAATTTGAATCCTTGATGAGCTATTCACCACACAAACCAAATGATGTTGTTAGATTCTAATTAGATAAGAAATGAGATTGCTTAAGTTATGACCAGGTTCAGCTTTGGTATATGAAGTCTTCAATTTAAGATGATGATGCAATCACTTCATATATATAGGAAATTTTTTCAGTTATATTGTTACAGGAGCAACACAAATTCGTTGTTGTTTTGACAAAATTAGCATCTTGCTCAGTAACCCACCTATCCTGGAATATGAACCATGAAACAAAAACCATATGCATACAGAGTTTATACCTTATAAGATTAGGATGGTTGGTATACTGTAAAATTGAGGATTAGCACAACACTTTCATGTTAAAACCATATCTGCCACATACCTCATACGAGAAATCTACATGACCTGGAGTGTCAATCAGATTAAGGCAATATGGCTCATTTTCATAAATGAAACGCATTCGAGCAGCCTGCAACAAAAAGCCACATGAATTTACTTTGTTTGCATTACAACATATCCAGGGTAATCCTACAAATGGGGTCTGGAGAGGGTAAGATGTATGCAAACCTTACCACTACCTTTGTGGGGTAGAGAGGTTGTTTCCGATAGACCCTCGGATCAAAAGAAATGTAAATGAAGCAGGGTGGAAAGAATAAAATGACAGCAAAATAAGACTTTTGTAGCATTCTGCTAAGCCTACTA
Organism: Solanum etuberosum; assembly: GCA_029582245.1. Lineage (NCBI taxonomy): Eukaryota > Viridiplantae > Streptophyta > Magnoliopsida > Solanales > Solanaceae > Solanum > Solanum etuberosum. The sequence goes on from JAJONR010002808.1 coordinate 47,768, forward strand.
TTACACATAAGACTATTGGAGGGAAATGGGAATATAAGGTTGCCTTCATGCAATATGCCAGAAACTTCGTCAAAACAAGCGGTCCTTCCACTAATAGAGAACTTAAATGTAGAGAAATAATCCATTCTTTTATAATTTTCCCGATATTTAAAAGAGGAAGGTTCTAAAAATAACAACTTGCTCTTATCCTAGAAGCCCCCATATATGAGACGATTGCTCATCAAAGGAAAGAATTCTTCTATCACACTGAAATCCTGTAAATAGCAATGAAAGACTACAGCTTGCATTTTACTGTCAACAAGCATCAGTTTCTAGGTTCTAGTAGTAGTACTATATACATTATCACACAACATAAATTAGAAATCTGAAATGTGTTCTTGTCTCTATCTTCATAAATACTGTTGGAATCAAACAAACTATCAACTCTACCAGAAATCTTACTCAAAGCTCACACTGACACCAAGTAAAATATTTTTTTCCTTGTTGGGGTTCTGGATTAATAATTACAACGCACCTGCAATTTGATAGTGATGCCTCTTTCTCTCTCCAAATCCATATTATCTAGAAACTGTTCCTTCATGTCTCGGCTCTCTACGGTTCCCGTCATTTGCAACAACTTATCTGCCAACGTCGATTTCCCGTGATCAATATGTGCTATTATTGAGAAATTCCTTATATTCGATATTGGTACCTACATACGTACAAATATAGCAAATGCCAATTCATCTAACCAAATGAAATATCACAAAACAATGGACTTAAGTTATATAGACTAGTGTTTACACAATCAATAAATTTTATCCTATGATAGCAGATTAGTTACCATTTTTAACAAATAATCTATCAGTTCATCAAGAGATTTATCTGTACTTATAGTTACGCAATAAGTGAGCTGATTGAGTAAAGTACTTTTTATACCTGTCCCTTTTACACTTTTTTAACATGTGATAGCAAGTTAGTTGCTATTTTTCTATTTTTTTGCGCTCACCTCGACTAATTCTACGGGATATTTATCACCACCCACCAGCAACAAGTACCAATAACTCTGTGCACCAAGTCTAAGACTAATAAGAAAAAATCACCGAGTATTTTTGTCCCTGCTAGAATTTGAACCTGAGATGACCTCATGGTTCTCAACCTACTTTATTGACAACTAAGCCACACCGTTGGGTGCTAAGTTTATCAGACAATCTAGTAATGTTTATCAAGAAATTTAACTATAATTTTTTCTAATAAGTGAGCAAATTTTGTAAATATTTACGTTTTTACCGTATCAATGAAAGGTTATTAACTATTTTTTTCACATAATCAATTCACTTTTATCTTCTATTTTCTCCTTTTTAAATCTGCTTTGACATGTGTTACTTGAGCCGACAGTCTCTCGAAAAGGTAAGGTGTGTGCATACACTCGACAATCCTCAAACTCCACCTACGGAATTTCAATGGTGATGTTGTTGTTGTAATCAATTAATCGTTTATCAACAAAATTTACTTACAATTACCTAATAAATGAGCTGATTATGTAAATACTTAAACTTCTGTTCATTGAACTTATTAAACTCAAAAACAAAAAATACGAGACCTTCAACAGACGGTCTTTGCCGGCGCGAGCTGTGGCTTCGAGGTCAGTTGCAGCTGCTTGAGAATGCACACGCAAGCTACTACGCCACCGTTGCCGCCGCCGTCGTACGGACTGAGCTCCATCGCTGCGTTTGCTTTTCAAGTGGTTACTGAAGTAGAGATTTGTAGGAAGGTGAAAGCAATTCTGGTGCTGCTGCTGATGATGAATGAATTTGGGGCGGCAAAAACTTGTAGTCGCCATTTTCGAATGGCGCAACTGTTAGAATTTGGTGCAATTTGCTATATATCTTCTTGTCTTTCCAGTTTTTTTTTTCAGCCACAAGATGAAACGATTAGGCAAGGAAAACACTTGGGGTGGTTAATTGAAATTTGCCGGGTTTTCTCCCTTTGGACCATATATGGATTATTATTAATATCAAAATTATAATAATCGCGCTATATGTGATATGAATAATTTAATTTAAATATTAATGACTATTTTTCAAAGAAAATATTTTATTACGATAATTCTCTATCTCTATTTACGAGCTTGCATCAATAGTTAATCAATTTGTTTTGACCTCAACTCCCACAAATATAAGCTCTCAAAGCCTCTTTATTTTTTTCCGTAGAAATCTTTTCATTTAGCTTTCAATTTGTCTACGATCATAGAATGAAATGTTGTGAATCATTTATATCATAGACTAAAAATTTATTCTGAGCCTATGCTAAAACGACTGGTTAATACCTTGAATTGTATAAGTTACAATTTGCATAATTTTTGAAAATATGAATAAAATCTAAATAATAGCCTAAAAAGGACATTTGCGTAAATCAGACAGTTTAAAGTGATCATTCTGTAGAGTGCCAACTTGGGCTTCTCAAGGAAATGGGCCTCCATCTTTGTAATGTAAATGGGCCTGAAAATAGAGTAGAACATGGGCCTCTATCTCAATGAGCTATTCTAAACAGAATCCATATAGATTTTTCTATTAATTATATATCAAATGAGTAGTATAATTTATTTAGAATTTTTCTATCTTTCATTTATATGAAATTCTAAAAGGTTATAGTTCTTTCTAAATAACTGTTCACTTTATCCTCTTCTTAAACTTTCACTTATCATAATTATGAACTGGTATATTTGAGTATACTCTTAATATATACGATAACAATAAAAACATATATCGTATAATCTCATAAATAAAGTTTGAAAAAGATATGATATACGTATGTCTTATTCCTATTTTTGTGAATAGAAAAATTGTTTCTACTAAATTACTTTTGCAATTTTTCTCTCTCAAATTTCGTGTACCATCAAACATCAATATATCTAAACTAAAAATATCAGGAGCATATCCCAATATGCTCTGCAAACCGAGAGAGAAAATGTTTTTTTCTCTTTCAGGAGATTTTTTCTCGAAATCGTTCCTTGAGGGGAATGTCAATCCTTCGAGAATTTTATGATTATTTTTTTTCAAAAAACGAAAGGTCTTGAATAATTTTTTTTGAATAGAATCAAACAGAGAAAACGACATTAAGAAAATCAAATTCGTTGAGCAAGTAAAATTCTATTTTACAACACGCAGACATAAGTCTCCATCCTTATATAAAAAATCTTGTGGTAGAATGAAATTTTAAAATCTATGAAGAGATACTAGCTAAGTATATGTTTAATAAATGAAGACATGAGTTGAATAAAATATGTCACTATTGAAAAGCCTACAAAGGAAATGTATAACCATAGATTTTAGCTTTTAGGTTCGAATTTTAAATATGAAATATATATATATATATATATGAAACACCGCGTGAAAAAATAAAACAAAGAAAACGTATAAACCAAGGACTTGTTGAAGAACACAAACTTGGATTTACAGCAAAACATTTGACCAAAAATACCTTTGTGGTTAACTTGTCTTGTCATGTGATTAAGTTTGTTAAATGTGATAGGGAAATAAAATATTATTTGGGGGTTGACATCTTTAAGCATTAATGATGCATGTAACTTTCAACTACTTTCATAAAATTAGTTTCTTTTTTAATTTAATACCCAAAAGACAAAGACAACTTGTCTAATGTGATATTGTCACTACCCCACTGAAATTATACCGAACGTGATGAAATAAATAAGATTTCTCTTAAAGTTTTGATTTGAAATCAAGTGTGTGTGGAGGGGGATATTGAGCTCACGTAAATTTATGTCTCACTTTCAACATTATATATATAATAGTGTATCCATCATCTGTTTGATACATATAAAAGTAAAAAAGGTTCGAATTTTACGATCACTTTCGCTATTAACGGTAAGAAACATAAAAGTCAAAATCATATTTGTATTATTCAAATAAAATTGTAAATCATTGTATGAATTTAATAATACTGTTGTCCAAAGTCATTAATAAGAAAAAAGTTGGTAACATATGAAATTAGATTTGGTTAGTTTTTAAAGTCATAAATATATCACAACTTGATCTTTTAAGAAAATAAATAAATTTACTTAATATATAAAAATTAAACTCATATTTGTATTATCCAATTTTATTTATTTTTAATAAGGCAAGATTTATTGTTAAACCAATTGGCATTAATGGGGTAGGTTTGAAGGTTGATAACGTATTTAGCAGTATAAAATACGTCATACTTATTCATAACATTGACATCATCTAATAAACACAAAAATATATGTATTTTTTGTTTTCCACTCGGTGTCAAATACCTGTCACTTTGAGACCAGACTATTGAATTTACGCATTACAAAACTTATTTCTTATAAAGTGGAAAAAAAGTTCAAAAAATATTTTACGTTTTCAACCTCTTAATATAAATTCTGGTTCCGCACTAATCATATCCTAGTTATTCTTTTATTTTTTTAGTTGTAAAATAAATTTAAAAGGGTATAATAAGAAGAGTAAGTACTTGAAAAAAAATATTAAAAAATGTAGCATGTTACATTTTTTGGATGCATACTTAATATAGATTCATAGAACAAGGATATTTTCTTCAAAAATGAATAAAGTATATTTAAATACTTATTATGCCGATTTATATTAAGTTTGTTTATAAAAACAGGTACAGTTTAATATTGGTTGTAACTTGTAATGATGGTGTAATATATAATAATAATAATAACAATAATGTATCTTATAGTTAAAATTATTGTAATAGAACTAATAATAATAAATTCAAAATGCATAATAAATAAATAAGTTGTTGCAACTGCTTATTATACATAGGATGTTCCCCTAAAATCATTTTAATATTTTTATTTTAAAAGGTATGACTATAATTTGATTATTTTAATTCTACCACCAAGAATACAATGGTAGCCACTGCTTCTTCAGTCTGAGAATCTGCCTCTTTGTCGCTTGCGGCCTGGACGGCTCGATTCGGCCGAGCCTGTGGGCGGTAGCGAGGAACTCAATGCACCTTACACTGGCTTGAAAGCAGCTTTAAAAGACTGAAAATAGGATATGAGGATATGTCAGATAATTGATCGAGAAAGCACCGCCCAAAGGTGGATCATCGAGGTCCCTCCATCATTAATTAGATTAATGACATTAACTTTAATCAAGATCACATTGAAAAATTTCCTAAATAAATAAATATAATAAGCTAAGAATTCAATAGCATAAATAAACTCCACTTTTATCAATAGGAATACATTTCATCCCATAGTAATCAATAGTGAAGAGTGAAGAGTTTTCGAAACTCGTAAACTTTAAATACTATTAGATTTGTCTCTAACTAATAAGGAGTAGTATTGATACAAATTTAAATTAGTCGGGCCGATAAGTAAAAAAGATTATTATAGTTTGAATATAATATGCGCCGCCCTCAACTTGCATATTGTGTACAGTAAGTCAACAAGCACAAATATTCTGAAAAAAGAGAGTAAATATTTAACTAAAAGAAGTGTCTCCATCTTCAACAACTATCTGTTTACTAACAATGACATAATAATGGTGAACAAATCAACACAAAGAAAAAGAACCATATTTTTTCAATTTCAACTATAGAAATTATAGCCATACCATTGAAGAACACAACCAAAAAGTTATGTTATGACTTTTGTGAGTTTGTCTTGAATCTAAATTTACAAACTCGAAAAAGGTGTTGTAAGTAGCAGAGTGACCTTGCTAGTACAATCCACTTGTATGCTAGGTGGTAGAGTGGCTTGCTACCGGGATCAACTGAAATTCAGTTCTTTGTTGCTCCAAAGAAAATATTTTGACACGTATAGTCTTGCTGTCACGATTCACTGAGAGATATCTTGGCTCTCGTGACCAATTGAGATTCAAATACTTAGTTGCTCCAATGAACAAAAAAACATTTTGATAGAGTAATCTTGCTGTCAGGATCCATTGAGATATCTTGGTTCGCGTGACCAATTGAGATTCAAACACTTTGTTGCTCCAATGAACAAAAAAGCATTTTGATAGAGTAATCTTGTTGTCAGGATCCACTGAGATATCGTGACCAATTGATATTCAACACTTTGTTGCTCCAGTTCCATTTCATATAGTAGGTCTTGCTACCAAGATCAACTGAGATTCAGCCTTTTATTGCTCCGATTCGTTTTCTGTTCTCCTTTTTCAAGTAGGTAAAGTAGGTTGACTCGCTACTTTACCTACGGTGTATAAGGAGACGGAATAGAGAAAGAAATGCAACAAGAATTGGTTAGTATGATATGCAAAAAAGATTCTTGATTTCAAGAACTGATTTTTTTTAAAAAAGTTTTCATTGTTGTTAAGAGCATGGGATCATATTTCTTGTTATTCATTGTTACCCTTTTGTTATCTTGTTTTCTTGTACACTCTGGTCCTCTTTCTCTTCAACCATTAACTCCAAATTTCACTGCTTCAAATTTCAAGTTCATTGATACTTCTGGATCATTCTTGTCATCACCAAATGGAACTTTTAAAGCAGCAATTACAAACACAAAATCCCAAGAAAGATCCTACTACTTTGTCATCGTTCACTCGGAATCACATGTAGTTGTTTGGTCAGCAAATCGCGATATGCCTGTATCTGATTCAGGTGAGTTGCGCCTTTCTGTCGATGGCCTTGCTCTTTTTGATGATTCAGGTGACACCGTTTGGTCTGCGAAGCATAGTAGTACTAGTAGTTCTGTTACTTCAATGCAGCTTCTTGAATCAGGAAACTTGGTGTTGGTTGATGCTTTTAATAAGAGTGTGTGGGAAAGTTTTGATTTTCCGACAGATACAATCGTTGTAGGCCAACGATTGCCTGTTGGGAAATCGTTGGTTAGTTCAGTGAAAGAAGATGAACTTGCTAAAGGCGATTATAAACTTGTGGTTGTAGAGAATGATGCAATGTTACTATGGAATGGAATGACTTATTGGAAGTTAAGTATGGAGCCTAAGGCTTTTACTGATGCATATACTCCGGTGGAGTATATGATGATCAGTAGAAACGGGTTGTTCCTTTTAGGGGCGAATGGAACGGAGAGAGTGATTCAGGTTAATTTGGATGAGCTGAAAGATCCTGATTTTAGGATTGCGAAATTGGAAGAGAATGGACATTTCAGTGTCAAACGATTTAGTAACGGAAATTGGATGTCTGAATTCGATAGTCCTATTGATAGTTGTCGTGTTGCTTTCACTTGCAAGAAGCTTGGAGTTTGTGATGAGGGGAGATGTTCTTGCCCACCGGGATTTCGTGTTAGTTCTGAGGTGAATGGTAGTTGTGCTCCAGTTGATAGAAATTTGGTAATGCCAGTTTCTTGTAATGCATCTTTGAATATGAATGTAACTGAATTGGGAAATCGTGTTTCGTACTTGAGGCTAGAGAATGGTATGGACTATTTTGCTAATGATTTTATCGAACCTGTGAAGCGTGGTGTTAATGTATCTGCTTGTCAAGATCTTTGTTCTAAGAATTGTTCTTGCTTGAGTGTTTTTCATGATCAGTCGTCGGGGTCATGTTATATGATTGAAAATTTTCTTGGTTCGATTTTGAGGGGCTCGGATTCTGGTATTGGGAGAGGTAGATTGGGATACGTTAAGGTCATTTCTGAACCGTCATCATTTGATCCAAATGACAACTCAAGTGACAAGAGGTCAAGATTACCCGTCGTTGCTTTGGTTTTACTTCCTTCTTCTGGGCTTTTCCTGATCATTATGATGATGGCTGGGATTATGTGGTTGATGAGAAGAAAAAGATTGATGCAGATTTCAGGGAAAGAGTTTGGACGGACAGATTCTTCTTCGTTTGCTGAGCTTGATAACATTTCCATACTGGGGTTGCCTGTGAAATTTGATCATGAGGAGATTCGGGTAGCCACGGAATGTTTTAGAAATCAAATTGGTACTGGTGGATTTGGAACAGTATATAAAGGTACACTTTCTGATGGAGCTGTTGTTGCTGTCAAGAAGATGAATGCTCTCGGGGCTCAAGGAAATAGGGAATTCTGCACTGAGATCGCGATTATTGGGAGAGTTCACCATGTTAATTTGGTCAGTTTGAAAGGATTTTGTGCGCATAGGGGAGAAAGGTTTCTGGTGTATGAATATATGAATCGAGGCTCATTGGATCGGACCCTTTTTGGACACGGACCTGCCTTAGATTGGCATACCAGATATGAAATCGCGCTTGGAACAGCACGTGGGCTTGCTTACCTGCATGGTGGTTGTGAGCAGAAGATCATACATTGTGATGTGAAGCCAGAGAACATACTCCTCCATGACAACCTGCAAGTAAAAATATCAGATTTCGGGCTTTCCAAGCTTCTTAATTCTGAGCAGTCTAGTTGGTTTACCACCATGAGAGGAACTCGAGGCTACTTAGCTCCCGAATGGCTGACTAGCTCAGCCATAACAGAGAAATCAGATGTCTACAGCTACGGAATGGTGCTACTAGAAATAGTACGAGGGAAGAAGAACTCCTCGTTCCAACCACCAAATGACACTACTTCTCAAAGCGAAAGTAGTGAAAGGAATACGCTTTCTCCATCGTCTCTTGCCTCAGCAAATCAGTCAATCTATTTCCCATTATTCGCGTTGGAAATGCATGAACAGAAAAAGTACCTGGAGCTTGTGGATCCTCGTGTTCCGGGGAGTGTCAAAAGTGAGGAAGTCGAGAAGCTAGTATGTGTGGCTTTGTGCTGTTTGCATGAAGATCCAACTCTGAGACCAACAATGGCCAATGTCGTTGGCATGTTAGAAGGCGTGTTTCCTTTGGCTACGCCACAGGTTCAATCACTCAATTTTCTGCGATTTTATGGTCGTAGATTCACTGAAGCATCAATGATCGGTGGGGATCAAGAGGTTAATGTGTTTGAGTTGCATCAACAAAACAGGAACCTTAGCAGTACTACTAGTAGCTCTTACAATTCCTTCTCTTATATGTCTTCACAGCAAGTCTCAGGTCCAAGATAGCACTAGTAAATCACACGTTGCTCAAACACTCCAAAAATGTTGTCACATTCGTGTCTGGTCCTCCAAAAATGCATAGCTTTGGGAAGATCCAACACACTTTTGACAGTATTTTTGAGGAGTCCGAACAACAAAGAGTAAACCAGCTTTTTAGTTCAATATGTTATGCTACTGTTTGAAAACTTTAGTTGTAATATGATGTTTGTACCTCTTCTGTGAGGCAGTAGAAAGAGTAAAAATATAAGTTGTAATCTTTTCAATTTCTTGTACATATTAAATAAATTTAAGAGCAATTCTTTAATCTTTTAGTTGCAGAAAAGTTGCTGGTTTCCATAGGGGGATGTTTAGATGCTTATGAGTCTGAATCACTCATAAAGTTGTTCGGACTCTTCAAAAATGAAGCATTCAACATGAGATGTCATAAGTTCACCTTCCGTTATACTTTAGGATCATTCATACCCTAGATTGGTAAACCTGACCCTTTTTTCAGAAGTATATTGAAACGTGAAATCACCATGTTCATGTTGGAACTCCGTTAATGTCAAAGGCAAATATGTAAAATAAATAGCCACAAACACAAAACAAATGATAGATTACACACTTCTTCAACTTTCTTTGATCTACATGTCATTGCTAACACAAATTTAACAAGGAAACTAAACATTAAATTTCGTCGTGGAACACAGTAACTACAAATACTACCAAAAAAGATTTCCTTTACTGTACATTTGATCAAAATCTTCATGTTCACTCAACTCATCTAGAGAGTGACCAAAAGGAAGGGGAAAGAGAGGAAAAAAAAATAAAAAATGATATACATAACTTACCTAGCTTGATCATCCTTGACATATATAGCAGGGAGGGAAAGGGGATAAAATAAAATTGGGCATCAACAACTTCATCAGACCATTCATTCACACTTTACCAATGGCCAAGATCTCCACAAAAACCAGTCATCATATCATCGGCAAACAAGGACGTTAACCGATTCAACTAATTCCAGTCTCTTCTTGTATCTCACTTGCCCGTCTCCATAAGCTTATCTACATGCTCTTTCCATGATCCTTACCCTTCGTCTACTTTAAAGATTCTACTTATAAAATCCCGAAATCTTTTAGAGTAGAGCTTTGGATCAACAGCAGATATTGATGTGGGATCCACCTGAAATGACTTGTATGCATGTTCTAGTCTTTTGCTGATATCATAATCTTGAAGAATGTCAATGATGCCCAGGCAAAGGATAGCATTATTAGCCTCACAGCCACCCTGTTCAGAAGTTGACTCACTTCCACTCCTTGTCACACACATCGCCCTTGCAGGCACATTTGCAGCTGAACTTATAGGAGAATTCCTGAGACAACACAAGAGCCATGTTGAAATTCTTAACATTCTTGCAATTTTCGAAAGAGGTTTTATTCGCATTGCTACTTCAAAGTTGAAAAATAATGAATTCATAGGACATGATAAAAGTCACATGCAAGGTGTTGATCAAGGTTAGAAGATTAACTACACGGTGGAATATAGAAATCAAACAACAATTTATTAACTACACAACTGCACTAATAAAGGTAGAAAGTTTATGCAGAAGCTACACAAGCAGCAGCTTATATTCAACAAGTGACCAATAAAGGTTCCAAACTTAGCAGTCTTTGCTATCATAACCAAGACCTTATGATATATATGTAGAGGATATTTGTATAACTTTTTTTTTTCTAAGGAGAGGTTATTTGTATAACAAAATCCCAAATCACCTTGATGCTTGAACAGTTCAAGCATCAAGTAGCTAAAAACTTGACACATTTATTACAAGCATCCACAGTTCAGCGGTTAAGGAACAAATGTCAATCTTAATGGTTCTTTAATTGTTCGAGGATCTTAAATAGGTGCACTATGATGAACAAATGTCTTTTTAGTACCAACATTTCACTTGTTGGATTCTGGTACTACGACCAAAAGTATGTTTGCATGCGCAAGAAAGAGAAGTAGATGAATGACTACAACAGTGACCCAAAAAGAGACCGCTTGAACATATCTGTGTATCAAGCACATAGCGAGAATGGAGGCAAATTAAATAAAACTCCACATTGCTGAGGTAGGTCTCTGTAAGCATATTTCATATTTGTTCCTTTATGCTGGTCAAGCATGAAGAGAAGAATTAGAAACTACAGCTGAACACTTTTTGAAAATGAAGTGCTTTTTGGTATCAGAAGAGGACATGCCTACCCAGTGTTCAGATTTCCATACTATTAAATTTCTAATATTGATTGGAAAAGATTGAGATAACGCCTTTAAAGTTGGGGAACCAAAGAAGAATGCATACAAGGCATACCTTTTGTCAATGATCTGTCCCTTATCAGGACTTTCTGCATCACATAAGCAATAATCTTGAGCATCAGCTTTGCCTAACAGTATATAAGTGAGTATTCTCAGGAGTCGTGCGACCAAGTTGCACAAAAAGTATATTATGAAGCAGAAAAAAGATGTAATAATTGCAATCTGGATGTAGAAAAGTTTGCAGAATTGTTACCAGAAGGTGACAAATTCATCTCGCCATTGTTACTATAATTGCAGATATGAACACCAATCAAAAGACTGTAATCCATGATATTCTCAGCTTCCAGAAACTGACAATCTATATCAATTTGTCTGAGAAGCACAAGAATAAAGTCAGATTCTATAAATATAAAGACAACAACAAAAGAAAATTGGACAAAGGTATTTATCACCTTATAAGCTCTTTATACCAAGATTGTCGCAATTGAAAGACAAAGTTGAGATCGAGGTCTTTAAGCGTAGTAGTCTCATCGGCCTCTCCTCCTGGCTTATCAGTTGTACGGCCATAAGAGGATCCCTTTAAATCAAAGCGCTTATGGATCACGCGTTCAGAGTAGAACAGGTTCCCCATAACAACAAAACGTGTCTGGTTTATACATTGAATAAGAGAGTGTAAGAACTCCAAGGAAATGACTGCATGAGGAACTATACATGATCTTCTTCAGAAATCCAGATATTGTATAGCATTAAAGGGATTTCAGGGATTTCAAACATACCTTTTGACATCCAACCATTTTAACACAATGTACACCAAAAAACTTTGTCACCAAGGAGCTTCGGTACTGACGAACATGCCGATAATAACTTTGAAGCATTCTAATGAACACCTGAGCAACATGGAAAATCAGTAAAAGCAATCCTATTTTCTCAACCATCAATGTGTTGCTAAAGAGTAAAGCAAGACTGTAAGTGATATATCGAATAGCGCGCCTCATTCAAAAAGGTATTGAGCTGCTCGCAGTCACTGACCTTAACTTCGGACTTTTTCAAAGTTTTGATGATAAAGCGGTCATCTTGAGTTAGATAGAAGTTGCTGCCACTTTTCCCAGGGGAAGATAGTTCCCTAAGTGCATCACTTCCACATATAGCTAGCATGTATTCAGCTGGATCTATTCCAAACAACTCCCTAAGATTCCTAACAACAGAAATGAAAAGGAGACAGCAATTAATATAATGCTGTACTTAGCTCAACCACATACCAGCAGTGCTAATACTGAAAACCAATAATTAGCAAAACAATAAGGACAATTCAATCTCTTCCACTAAAAGATAGAAAAGGCTGGATCCGGGATTCCACTAAACATACTTGAAAACCACGGGACAGTAGTCCTTCCATTTGAAGTCCACAACCTGATGGGGTGGTGTGAGTTTGGAACCCTCAGGTGGAAACCTTGTCCAGAACTTCTCATTAGGATCGAAATCCCCATTCTTTGGTTCTCGGGTAATTGAGGCGTGCTTCTGAGTAGAATACCTGCATATGTGCATATACATGAATACATAACCAACTACATAAGGTTCTTAAAATGCAAAAAACATGAACTAAATGCTGAAGAGAGCAATAAGAGGCAGCATTACCTAATACCTAGCTGAAGACTAACCACCAAATCATAATTCTTATGTCCCTTGGTTATTGGTTGCCCCGGCTTCTTCATTTCCACAACTTCAGAGTGGCAAGGACTCTTCCGAAAATCCCCACTTTCATCTCCTTCGGAACTCTCACTCTCCTCCTCCTCCTCCTCCTCATCATCATCATCATCATCATCATCATCATCATCATTCCTAGGAACAAACATAGAAGAAGCCTCCCTATTGTCAACAATATCACAAGTAATGTCCCCTGCTTCACCATCAGATTCCCATATACAAATCCTCGGTAAATTAACATTCCTTTCGCGCACATTCATCGTCACAGAAGATCTCCTCAGAACCTGACCACCATTACCACCACCAGTACTAAATTCTTGTTTGGATGAATTACTATCACCCCATGAACCACTAGTATAACAAGTCCTACCATCAGGCCAACTAAAAACACCATTTCCTTTAGGCATCCCACTATCCCAATCTCCTTCATATCTTTTCCCATTTGCCCAAATCAAAACCCCTTTACCAAACATAACCCCTTTTCTCCATTCTCCAATATACTCATTCCCATTTCCCCAAACATACCTCCCTTCCCCTTCTTGCAAATTCCACTTCCAAGAACCAACATACAAATCCCCATTAGCATATAACTTCTCCCCAAACCCATGTTTCCGATCTGCTGCCCACCAACCCCGATACGTATCCCCATCAGCTCCGATAAACGTCCCATACCCATCCATTCTCCCATCCTTAAAATCCCCTTCATAAGTCGCCCCTGAAGGCCACGAAAACTTCCCTTTACCACTCGCCTTCCCTCTTCTCCACTCACCTTCATACATACACCCATCAGACCATAAATACTTCCCATTACCATGCGGCACTTTTCCCAAAAATGTCCCAGTATACAGATCTCCGTTCGGCAGCTGCCGGAGCTCAGCCATATCATCGTTCGTCGGCGTAATGCGACGTGACCCAGCTTGTAATCTTGACCGATTAGCTGACGTACACAACGGAGGGATGATTATCACGTCCCCATCTTCTTCCGGACTAGTTTTCTCCGTCATAGTAGTAGCAACAGCAACAATAACAGTAGCAGCAGCAGCAACACAAGGTTTCTTCACACTTTCACGCATTTCCTTCTTCCTTTTTCAGCTCAACTCAACAGTACTATGATCGCCGGAGATAGTCGGTACCGACGACATTGCCGGTGCCGGAGACTTTTTTAATGATTTTTTTTCTTTCTCTCTCTTTCTTACTTTTGCTTTTTTGAAATTTTTTTGGTGGTATTGTAGAGCACTCAGTATGTTTAACAGCTTTTTTAGAATTTTGTTGTCTGAAATATCTTTTGTTTTTATTTTTGTTTTATTTGCTTTTTATTAAGTTTTCAATATGTAACTAAAATAAAATATTACTCAAATTATTGTAAAAGTAGAAAAATTATCTTCGAAAGACTCTTGGTTTAAGGGCCGTAGAAGTTATGATTATTTTTTAATATTTAATTTATGTAGTATCATGCATTCTTTCGAATTGATTTCTCATATCTGAATTGCATTGTATCTTGTGTCTTTCCGATGAATCTTCGTATCTAATTAGCATCTATCTCTTTTCGGTGACTCCTTAGATGTATGACAATTAATAAGGAAAGTAATACACATCATTCATGAAAAAAGAACATTAACAGTAATATAGTGTGATAATAAAAACACAATAAACAACATATTATAATAACCAGAAGCAGAGTAACTTTTGGAAATGTGTGTTTACTCCTTTAAATTTTAAGGCCCCTTATTGAAATTTCGGCTCTGTGATTAATTACAAAGCTAATCAAAAGATGAGAAACTACAAAAAGTTAAAAATCAAAATTAGTTATTTTTTTCCATAGATTAGTAATTAATGAAGAAAGACTGTATCTTTACAAGGGTAAAATAATCCCAAACTCATTTTAGTTAAGATTTTTTTAAGAACATAACGACAAACAAACTCATGTAATTTTACAAATAAAGAGATATTGTTTCTGATTGAACCTCGACTTAACCTTCTTCCTTTACTGCGTGAAACTGATAATGTAAATGAGCTCACACAAACAGAGTTAACTTGTAAAACATAATAAAACACATAATTTTTTAAAAAGACAAAAGAGTATAAGAAACATTAAAATTAATACAAAGAATAAATAAATAAATAAATAAATAACTTTTACATATTAAATAATACGTAATAAATAAATAAATAAATAAAAACGACGACTTCATCAGAATATATGAGTGGGAGTGGGTGTGTAGGGAAATTAACGACGTGCACCCATTTCTCATGATTTTTTTTTCTTATTAAAAAAACATAAATCTTTTATTAATTTATTTTGCTAGATTTTATCCTTTTTATTTATTTTTAGGAAAACAGACAAATTATCGTAAAAATTGGACGTGTATTAGCGAATTTGAATTATTAATTTATGTGTCATTTCGAATATTTGAGTTAATTTATGTATCACTTTGACTATTCGATATCAATTACTTTTTACAAGCATACACATAACTAGGTGCTTGTAAGTTATGTGTATTCGGGTTTGAAAGATGAATAGATAAATTACGATTATGTGATCTTAATACTTTACTTTGTATCTCAAATCTATACTTACTTCTATGATTCTCGATAAATGATGTAAAATAATATTGAATGATGTTTCTTATTCGGTCAATTGATTATGTGCTTCTTTATAAATTTATTTTTATATTTTTATAAGACATTGATATCGAATAAAGAAGAATAAGCAATCTCTTTTTCATCGGCGCGAGTACTTCTCAAAAAAGAAAATGAATTTAAAGAGTATTTCAATTATTTTTATGTCAGTCTTAACGATACTGCAAAGTATATTGACCGGCAAAAACCTCTGTCTCCAAATATATGTTTTCTCTGTCGCTCCTCTCTGTCAACAATTTGATTAAACTATTAAGGCAAGGAACTAATAATTTCAATCTATTCTACAAAAAAGTTTAAAAACCAACTAAAAAAGAGAAAGAAAAAAAAAATGACGTGTTTTAAATTTATAATTATAACATCTCTATCGACGTATCTACTTTAGCGAAGGCATTTTTAGAAAAAAAAATTAAAAATTATTTCTTATTTTACTTTAATTTAATTAGCATACATTTTTTTGAAATTATGGGACCCACTTAGCTATGATCTTTAGTTTTAAATTCATATTTTTTAGCTATAACTTTATTATTTTGAATGTCGGTAATATTGTGTATATTTTGTAACTACTTTGAATAAAAATTAACAATCGATGAAGAAAAATGCTTAAACTATGGACATCTCAATAGACCTCTTCACGTTAGATTTGCGTGAAAAAAGAATTAGATGATTTACTACTACATAAATATATATTATAGATTATTATAGAGCAAAAATTTAAAATTATTTAATTAATACCGCTTAAAGTTTTTCAATATTATTATTTTCATAGGTATTTATTTTTATACTTAATGAGATGATCTAATATCATTTGATTACTATGATTCATAAAATAAATTTGTAAACAAATATTGGGCCCGTTCTGTGCACGAGCATTTCGTAACTAGTAATATATATAAAAGACACATATTCAATTATTATTTTTGATATGATACATAAATACTGATATAATTTTTTTTAACGAAACGAAAAAATTTAATTAGTTATAGTATATATTAGAGTCGTAGTAAGCTTCATATATATTGAAATATTTGGGTAAAAAAAATCAATTATACTAGGCAAAATACACATATTTAATTATGTACTAATATTAGTTTAATAGATATACAAGATGAAAAAGGTTGTTTAGCAATTTCAGTGTAATAGAAAAATGAAGGTCTGTTACTTAACCCAATAAAGTATGAACAAGGGGATTTTGATTTTCCATTATTATTTGTAGATTGGTTCATTTTTTGAAATTAATTTCTCTTTGGAAGAATGTAGTAAGAAATAAAATAATTTTATACTCCTTTCGTTCATTCTTTTGTCCACTTTACCAAAAATAAATATTTATTTTATTTGTCTAATTTTAAAAAACGTAAAATAACTTATCACTTAGTTTTTAAGTTATTCTTATTATTAACTATAGTTGTTTTTCAATGTATTTTCTGAAACATAAATTTATTATATTCAAAAAATGATATAATAAATTTATTATTTCTTAAGAAGTGTATAAAGTCAAACACAATTAAGTAAAAACAAACAAAGGGGGTACTTTTTTGTTAGACTTTTGATATAATATTATTCAGATTGTTATGGAAAAAGAAGAGATAAATTTGTATCTTTTTACTCAAATAGCTTGGAATAACGGAGTCCCTTCATTTCATGTCGTAATTCTATTAATTACAAGAGTAAATGCCTATTTTAATCTACCATAGTTACGTGATTTAATAAAATAAAGATATGTTTACGAATAAAAGTTAAATAAAAGAAGTTTAAGGTATATTGATATACTAAATGTTTATTGATTTGATATAAATATTTAGTGTAAATAAATTTTTTTATCGTAAATCGTAATAAAAATATGAATAGATTAAAGTCAATTACACTTTTGAGGTGTATTTTTTTATATATCTTTTTAGTGTCTAGTGTGATTTTTTTGTTGTATATTTTAAGATTTGATAGGATTTCTTGATTTTTTGGTTATTTTTTTTCCATTTCATTGTTTCAAATCTAACAAATTGAATTATTAGTTAGCTAAGTATAAATGTGAAAACCAAACTTAAAAGGACCATGTTTGTTGACCTAGAAAATGTGTATAATAAAGTGTATAGGGAGTTTTTCTAGGGAGATGTTTGGAGTTTAGCAATGTGCTCATGGCGTATATTAGAGTAATTACGGACGTGTCTACGAAGAAATCAAGATTCGAGTCAGAATGGTGGGAAGTGATTTCGAACACTTTCTAATCGTGATGAAGTTGCACTAGAGATATTATCACGTTCAATTTTGTTTATTGATAAATAATTTGACACGACATTAATCAAGTGGATGTGTTATAGTTTATGTTATTTACAAATGGCATAGTATTAATTTGCAAAATGTGCAATGAAGTTAATGATAGACTATATGTCTGGAGACGAGCCTTAAGATTATTTCCCAAGACAAGCCTTATGACAAAATGTGCAATGAAGTTATTTGGTTTGAATATGAGTTATGATGGATAAGTTATGCTGGAAAAAATTATGTTGGGATTACTTATACTGGATAAGTTGTGTTGCGATTATTTTTTATTGAGTATTTGGTTTGTTGTATTCAAAATAATATGCATTGTATAAATTTTAAGAACAAGTTGTTTGTTTACAAAATTGGCCTTCACTTTATTTAGTTTTTTATATTTTCTTTGCAAGCTTTAGTTATTCATTTTTAAAAATAAAACTTTCATTTTATTTAGCTTAAATATTTTTGTTTATGCATATCCCATGATAAGTACCATATGTATTTAAAAATAAATATTTTTTCTTATTTAGCTTAAAATTAGAATTTCCCTCTCAAGTTTGTTAAAGTGAGAGAAAATTTATGAGAAATCAAAATATAAATAAACATAAGAATTAGTAAAAAAAATTCATAAATAAAAATTATATTTATACAGTGTAATTTTTTAATAGAAAAATATGAATAATTATCATAAAAAAGGAGTAGTGAATATTATTATACATGGTATTCAAAATAATGTAAATATACATAAATATGAAAAATGATGTATAAAAATGGTTTAAAGGAATATATTTTATCTCGGGATTACTATACCACCCAATAGGAGAGATAACTTATCCCGGTACTAATTCCTAATCCTGGGATAAGTTATCCCAAACTTTACAACCAAACAAAGGAATAAATTGTACTTAAAATTTATCTCGGGATTAACTCCCCTTATCCATCACACCAAACGACCCCTAAAGTGCAACTTCAATGAACACATAAGGTAGACGTGGAAGTGAATATTGATGCACAAGTCATATCCAAGAGAAAAAATCTCAAGTATTTTGAGTCCATGAATAAGGAGACATGAAGATCAATGATGATGTTGCACACCGTATTAGAGCAGTGTGTGTGAAATAAAGGCTCGCAACCGAGGGTATGTGTGATAAAAATGTGTAGCCAAGTTTTAATAAGTTCTACAAAGTGATGCTTAGACCAACATTGTTATATGGGACATAGTGTTGTCCAGTCAAGAACGTTCATGTTATGCTTAGGTGGATGTCTGAGCATATTAAAAAAGATATTATTAGTAACGAAGTTATACGGAGAAATATGAAAGTAACTTTCGTGGTGGACTAGATGAAGAAAGCGAGGTTGAAATGGTTCGAATATGTGAAGAAAATGTGTGTGGATGCGCTAGTAAGAAGGTGTGAGAAGTTTGGTATAATTGGAGTTAAGAGAAGTAGAGGTAATCTGAATAAGAACTGTAAGGTAGTGAGGGGAGGGAAGGGAAGGGAAGGGAAGGGAGAGAGGTGATTAGACAAAATATAACACATTTTCATTTTATTGAGGACATGACCCTAAATAGAAGTGTATGAAGGTCAATGATTAATTTAGAAGGGTAGCAAATTTCCAGGTTTTATCGCATCGCTTGTGAGAGTGGTAGGAGGTTAGCCTCTTCTCCAATTCTCCTTATTAGTAGTATTATTGGTAATCACGTAACTTTATTTCTTCATTGTTTATTACTATATGTTACTTCATTTACACATGTTATCTTATCTTCTTATATCCTTGCACCCTACTACTTTTTCTTGAGTTAAGTGTCTATCAGAAATAATCTTTTTACCCCGTAAAAATAAAATAATAGAGATGGTAAGATCTCCATACATCCTACTCTATCCAAATTCACTCGTGTAATTATACTAACTAATGAATTTATTTGGGCTAGCCACCTTAGTTCTTGGATATATAGATCAATTTGCAGCTATGGGGGAAAACATGATATATTTTAATGCTGGTTTCAAATCCTTCGACATAACCAAATGGAATGCTGAGGGTTCTGTTTGGTATGAGTGGGTGGAGAGAAGTCGAAGAATGATGAGAAGGAAAACTATAAGCAGCAAGGCAATGGACTGGATTTGCTCACTGCTTAGAGAAGCATCTACTGATAATAAGAATAACATAAGGAGATAGAGGTTTGCAGGCAGAAAAGAGGAATTTTTTTGTACTAGAAAACACAATGATTACGGGAGATACATGAGCATTATTGCTTTGAATGCTGGGGAAGATCTATAATCATCATTCCAGAACCCGTCTTAAATGCTGGATGGTACGATTTAACATTTAAGATTGAAAATTTCATTAAATGCCACAAAGGGTTGGTACCAACGATCTTATCAAGAGCTACAAATCTCAAATATACTTATGCAAAGGCTGTGAGAGAATGACTTACTAAAAGACTTAGAGAAACATAGATGGCAAGTAAATCAGACAAGCAAGAGGATGGGCTATTGAGCAGGTGCCTTGTAGGACATTTGGAGAAGGCCAGCAAAGAATCACCTTCCTTATCCGAGATTAGAAGATGGTCATCATTTGAATGGAAGAAGACATTTGGATTCAACATTTATGAGCTATATGGAAATATGTTCCTCTTTGAATTTCCTAATAAATTCATGGCGGAACAAACCCTTCAAGGCCAGTAGAAATGGAAAAACCTAGTTTTCAACTTAGAATGGTGGAGTCTAACCCTAGAATGAAACAATCTCCATGGAAGTTAAAAAGACATGGATCAAAATTATAGGACTCCCTCTTCATCTTTGGTCACATCAAGTTTTTGCAGAAATAGGATAACTCTGTGGTGGATGGGTGGCTACTGAAGAAGAGACAAGTTAAAGAACCATATGAAGTGGGCAAGAATTTAGGTGGCAGATGTGTCACGACCCAGGGGTACCCCCTAGATGTAACATGGCGTATAGAACCCCGAAGGACTCCATACAAGCCACTTAGCATATCATAACATAAGCAATAGAACAATAGGAGTAAAAACGCATTTCAAGTCCAAGTCTAAATTTTTCATTTAAAGCAAAAGCGGAAGTCTAGACTTTAAGTCTCAACATAACCATTTATTACAATGTCTTGAATAAAAAGGGACACAGCCCATACAACATAGTCCGAAAAGGAAATACTAGAAATGAAACTACAAGTGAAACATCCGTCCTCGAATCTTGAGGACTCACCACAAGCTAGGAGAAATGAGCAAATTCCAAGCTTAGCCACAACGGTGATCGCCTTGAGAACCGGACCCTACACTTGAGAAAAATGTAAGAAAATTAGGCGTTAGTACAAAAATGCACTGAGTATGATAGCCATGCATAAAATCATTGAAAAAAAATGCAAAAAGGGACATTTCATTTAAATGTATGCAATTTGATAAGTTTAAACATCACTTGATTGTTTGGAGAGCATAAGTCATAAACATAATCAACATAGTCATAATCATCGTAAAAGAAACACTTCATAAACAACCTTAAAGCTTACTTGTGCCATGCATGAATAAGACCCCATAAATCTCACCCATGCTAACTAAATATCTTTAGGCCATCATTCATAATCTTGTTCATATTGTTATTGTGTGGAAATAAGCCTTAACCGACATAAACTATGTGAGCTTAACATGGAATCCGGTGTTACCCATACCGAAAAGGGTTGTCCTACTTGCCTAAGGTAGAACCATGGTTTGTTAGCTTAGGTGGATCCACTAGCTAAATATCCTACGGGGGCCCGTAGTTTATGGGATATGGAGATTGTTACTAGAAACCTAACCTTTCTGACGGAAGAGCTTCCATCTCATGAGATCGCTTCTAGAAACCCGGCCTTTTTTACGGAAGAGCTTCCATCTCATATTCAATATTCACTCGGTGCTAAGCATTAATCGAACAAAATACTTATTAAGTCATAACTCATTTCATGGAGGGGTGTCTTTGACAATCAACCCAACTTAGTTAATTAGGATAGCTCTTAGATCATGCGTTAGAATAACTTTTCATCGTCCATGTCTACATATAGATTCAATTAGGTGAGAATAGTCTTTCAACCTTAGAATCATCATTATGTGAGAAACCTTTCACATCATGTTCATTATGTGTTCACGAGAATAACCTTTAAATCAACAACACAACATTATAATAGTCATGGACATTCATTTATAGTGATGCATTAGGGTGTATGTGAGAATAACCTTTCAACAACACCACAATTACGTCATAATCATAAACACTCCACTCTCAAAGTCTTCGTAAAGCATTTACATAACTCTCATAATCATGCATAATTCTCATATCTTGCTCTTCAAAGATCAAAGATCACATTCAATCAACACATCTAGAATTCACTACATTAGACATGGATATAATCATAATTCAAGTGACTCAATCACTACATGCATAATTCCATAACATTATTCTATCATCAACAAACCCACATCACAAGATCACAATTAAGTGATATGGGGGTTTCATGGGTTCTTGGGGAATTCAACATAAAAATAATGGGAATTCATCAATTCATACCTATAATATCATAATTCCATCATTAGAAACGAATTTGAAAGGAATCCATGAGTTTGGAGTTAAACCCTAACTTTTGGGGATTTCTAGTTTTGAAATTGGGGTTTGAAGGGACTCCATGGATGAAGGACTACCATACCTTAGTAATGAATCCCTATGAATTTGAGTAGAAAACCTTGTTCCTTAAACCCTAGCTCCAACTTCCTTCTTCTTCTTCGTTGAAGTTCTAGAGAGAAAATTATTTGGGGAAGATGAACTTTTGGAATTTGATTTGGATTTTGGGAATAATGAGTTGAATTGGGTGAGTTTTGACTTAAAATGACTTATATAGTGACCCTAGACTTACCCAAAATGACTTCACTTTGATCGGACTTAAACCGGAACTTCCCAAAACACCCCTCACTTTAAGTGAGCTACCCAGGTGCCACGAGGGGCTTCACGGCCGTGGTCCCCTTCGTGGACTTGAGGCAGTGGCTAGGCAACTTGTGCCTTTAGCCCATTAGCCCAAGGCAACTTCACGAGGGGCTCCACGAGCCGTGGTGCATGCCACGAGTCGTAGTCCCTCTCGTGGGCCTTGAGAAAGTGGCTAAGCCACCCTCCTTCAACCCTCAACCATTATTCACTAAGGCATGACCAAGGCCACTCCCACGAGCCGTCTAAGGCTTCACGAGCCGTGAAGTGGCTCGTGTGGAGGAGCCAATTTGGGGCAGCCTTAAGGAGGCTACTGCCTCACCTCCACGAGTGGCACCACGACTCGTGGTGACCACCACTGGTCGTGAAGGCCCTCGTGGTCATGGGGTAGTGCCTTGCCAAGGCTTGGGCAGCCTTGGCCCTTGCCCATTTGCCCTTGGCCCTAACTTCTTCCTTGACGTTAATCTTCACGTTTAGCTCTAGTTTAGCTTACTAATTTCTAGGGTGTTACAATATCTCCCCCTTGGGAACATTCTTCCTCGAATGATGATATAGACACCTTACGGAAGTAAAGACTCAAGACTAGCCGCCCATCATGCATACAATATCAAAATAATGCACAATTCAAAGGAGGAAACTTCAACTCCGACTCAAACATACTCAATGCATCACAAGAAAGTAGGAACTACATCTATCAACTCATTATGCATGAAAACTTAACATATTTCATATTCATAGGAGGAACTACCTTTTCCAACTAAAAGTATGCTCAACACAATCTCATGGAGCCTTTACGCAACATATTTTAAAAAAGCACAACTAAAGCATGTTCAACAAGTCATCTCATGAAGCATATATGCAATTCTTACTCAATGCACAACAACATGAGGAAAATCAATCATAAAAACTCATTTTCTTACTAAACATAAATTTCTTAAGAACATGCGTAACATAAGGAAATCATGGAAAAACACACATAACACACATGACTCCCAAAATAAGAAAACTCAAGAGGAATTACTTACCTCAAGCTAGGGTAGGAGCAGAAGGAAAAATATGAGGATAACGGGACTTCATATCGGCCTCGGCCTCCCATGTAGCACCCTCAACTAGATGATTCCTCCATAAAACCTTCACGGAAGTTATTTCCTTATTTCTCAACCTTTTAACTTCCCGGTCTAAAATCTCTACCGAAACTTCCTCATATGAAAGACTCTCATCAACCCCCAACCCTTTTAAGGGAATAACGGATGTCGGATCTCCAACACACTTCTTGAGCATGGAAACATGAAACACCGAATGCACCGAAGCCAACTCATTTGGCAAGTCTAACTCATAGGCAACTTTCCCAATACGTTTTAAAATTTGGTATGGGCCCACATACCGAGGACTAAGTTTTCCCTTCTTGCCAAACCTCATCACACCTTTCATAGGTGAGATTTTTAGATAGACCCAATCAGTAACCTCAAATTCTAAATCCCTTCTTCTAACATCGACATAAGACTTTTGCCGACTTTGGACCGTCCTCAACCTCTCCCTAATGAGTCAGACTTTCTCAATGGCCTCATAAACTAATTCGGGACCTAGTAGGGCAACTTCCCCTACCTCAAACCACCAACAGGAGACCTACATCTCCTACCATACAAAGCTTCAAAGGGGGCCATACCGATACTTGAGTGATAGCTATTATTGTACGCAAATTCTATTAATGGCAAGTGGTCATCCCAATTACCCTTGAAGTCAATTACACATGCCCTTAACATATCCTCCAATGTTTGGATGGTACGTTCCGCTTGCCCATCGGTTTGGGGATGAAAAGCTGTGCTAAGCTTAACCTTAGTGCCAAGACCTTTTTGGAAGGACTTCCAAAAATGTGAAGTAAATTGAGTATCACGATCAGAAATAATGGATAAGAAAACCCCATGCAACTTCACTATCTCTCTTATGTATAACTTGGCATAGTCTTTCACCGAAAAAGAAACCTTGACGGGTATGAAGTGAGCCGATTTTGTCATTCGGTCTATAATCATCCAAATTGAATCATGTTGCCTTCGGGTGCGAGGCAAACCCATAATAAAATCCATATTTATCTCCTCCCACTTCAGAGTGGGGATGCCAATATCCTGGGATAAACCTCCCGGCTTTTGATGCTCAACCTTAACTTGTTGACAATTAGGACATTTCTCCATAAACTCCGTGATATCTTTCTTCATCCCATTCTACCAATAGACCTCCTGCAAGTCACAGTACATCTTGGTAGCTCCCGGGTGAATAGAATACCGAGAACTTTGAGCTTCCGACAACATTAGCTCCCTTCAGTCATCAACATCCGGAACACATAACCGACTTAGTATTTAAGCACACCATCTCCCTCTTGGGAGAAGGCCTCAATGGATTTCTTAAGTACCGTCTCTTTCAATTCTACCAAAGTTGGATCAAGGCCTTGCTTAGCCTTTACATCCATCACAAAGGACGATTCGGACCCATTATGAACCATGACACCACCCTTGCTGGAATCCACTAGTTGAACACCTAACCGGGCCAACCTATGAATATCACGAACCAACTCTTTCTTATCACTATCAACATGAGCAACACTTCCCATAGACAATCTACTAAGAGCATTCGCTACCACATTGGCCTTGCCGGGGTGATATAGAACACTCATGTCATAATCCTTCAATAATTCAAGCAACCTTCTTTGGTGAAGATTCAAATCCTTTTGACTAAACATATATTGTAAGCTCTTGTGATCGGTGAACACATCAACATGAACCCCATACAAATAATGCCTCAAAATCTTTAAGGCAAACACAACTGCCGCTAACTCACGGCCATGGGTAGGGTAATTCTTCTCATGGACTTTAAGTTGCCTTGAAGCATAGGCAATCACTTTACCATTTTGCATAAGCACACATCCCAACCCAACTCAAGAGGCATCACAATACACCACAAAACCATTCGTACCTTCCGGTAAAGTCAACACCAGAGCGGAAGTAAGTCTATCTTTCACACAAACTTAGCCTTCTTTTGAGTCAAAGCCGTCATCGAAAAAGCAATGGAAGAAAACCCCTCAACAAACCTTCTATAATAATCGGTCAAACCCAAAAAGCTTCTAATGTCTGAAGGAGTTAGAGGTCTTGGCCAACTTTTGACTGCATCCGTCTTCTTGGGATCCACCTCAATACCCTACTAGACACAATATGGCCAAGAAAAGCCACGGACCTTAACCAAAATTCACACTTACTAAACTTCATGAAAAGTTGATGGTCTTTAAGGACTTTCAATACAATTCTCAAATGGTCCATATGTTTATTCTCACTCCTTGAATAGATCAAATTATCACCGATAAACACTATCACAAACATGTCAAGATATTATCGGAATACTCTATTCATTAAGTCCATGAACGTCGCTGGAGCGTTAGTCAAACCAAATGACATTACTAGAAACTCATGGTGACCATATCAAGTTTGAAAGGCCGTCTTGGGAATATCTTCACCTCCCACCCTTAATTGGTGATAACTTGACCTAAGGTCAATTTTAGAGAAATAACTAGCCCCTTGAAGTTGGTCAAACAAGTCATCTATCCTTGGAAGAGGATACTTGTTCTTAATGGTCACCTTATTCAATTGTCGATAATCAATACACATACGAAGGGACCCATCTTTCTTTTTCACAAACAACACCTGAGCACCCCAAGGAGAGATGCTTGGCCGGATGAAACCTTTATCCAAAGATCATTCAATTGTTCTTTCAACTTCTTAAGTTCCACCGGAGCCATTCTATAAGGAGGAATATAGATAGGTTGCGTATCCGGGAGAAAGTCAATACCAAAGTCTATTTCCCACTCCGGAGGAATACCGGGTAGATCATCTGGGAATACTCCCAGAAACTCATTTACAACGGGAACCGACTCAAGAGAAGGGGTCTCGAAATCTACATCCCTCACCCTAATAAGATGGTAAATACAACCCTTGGAGATCATCTTTCTAGCTTTCAAACATGAGACAAACTGACCCTTAGGCATAAAATTTCCCCTTTCCACTCAAGGATAGGCTCATTCGGGAACTGAAACTTGACTACCTGAGTTCTACAATCAATCGACGCATAACATGAGTGCAACCAATCCATACCAAGTATCACATCGAAATCTAACATGTCAAGCTCTACCAAATCAACAAGACTAACTCTATGGGATAGGGAAACGGGGTATCTTCTATAAACCCTCTTAGCCACCACAGAATCACCAACAGGAGTAGAGAGACAGAAAAAGGTTCTAACAACACATCGGGGAGCATATAAAATCTCATTGCCACATATAGCGTCACAAAAGACAAAGTAGCACCGGGGTCTAACAAATCATACACATCTATATGGAAAACTTTTAACATACCGATCACCACGTCCGTTGAACTCTCTTGTTCACCTCAGTTTTGGAAAGCATAGAAGCGGTTTTGCTTGGGAGCATTGGAGTTTGAACTACTAGGAGGAGATTTCTTGCCCTCTTTTCCCTTAGCCGTAAGTGTTGGGTAATTCCTCAATTGATGACCACCATTACCACAACCGAAACAAACATCTGTGCCGGCTAGGCACTTACCATCATGTTTCTTACTACATTTAGCACAAGTAGGCCTAGCCATAGAAAATCCACTACCATTGCCTCCTTGAGGTTTAGGGTTGGACACCCTATCCTTGTTGACCCTTGGAGGAGCACTAGAGGAGCTTTGGTTGGAAAACCTTTGTCTAAACCTCGGTCTACCTTATTCATTGGACCTAGTATTGGAGAAATTCCCATCACCGGTCCTAGCTCTTTTCACCTCCCTACTCTTTTCTTTAAGTTTTTCTTCCTCCATTTGTTGCGCATACACCATGAGACGTGAAATATCCATATCTTGCAAAAGCATTGCCGTACGACATTCTTTGACTACTAAGTCGGACACTCCCATCAAAAATTTATTCATCTTAGCCCTCGAATCTGCCACTATGGTTGGAGCATACTTGGATAGTTGGGTGAACTTTATGGCATACTATTTCACACTCATACCTCCTTGACGAAGGTTAATGAACTCTTGCATCTTTGCTTCCCTCAACTCTAGTGGAAAGAACCTATCAAGAAATGCCGCTTTAAACACTTCCCACTCAACGGGACCCACTCCTAGCGGCCTCTCATCCTTCCATTGATCATACCACACTTGAGCAACAGCTTTCAATTGGTACGCGGCTAACTCCACTTTCTCAACCGAAGTCACCCACATGATAGCAAGTACCTTATAAACCTCATCAATAAATCCTTCGGGATCCTCCTCCACCTTGGAGCCATAAAACTTTGGAGGGTTCATCCTTGCAAGTCCCTCACTCTTGAAGCCACGGAATTCATATTAGGGTTCATGGGAGCAATCACCTCTCTATTGACTGGAGCCGTCAAAGCTTGAGACAACATTTGAAAAGCCGATCTAACCTTCACATTTGACATAGCCGTAGGATCAATCGGAGCTTGATGAGCTTAAGGAACTTGAGGGGCTTGAGGAGGAGCTCATTCATTCACATTATCTTCCTCGTTCCTTCTTGCGAAATCCCTTCTAGTAGTCATATCATGTAGACCATATGGCAAGGATTAGAAGAAAGACCCTATAGAGTTAAACTCTATCGCACGACTTAAGAGTAATGAAAGAAGTGGAATTTCCTAAGCATCTTGTAGCTTCTCATTCATAAATGTGGCGCGCTTCACATTCATGAACTAGACTCTACTAGATGTGGCTTATGAGACATAATCCTAGAATCATTCTAAACCTTGTGCTCTGATTACCAAGTTTATCACGACCCAGGGGTACCCCCTAGATGTAACATGGCGTATAGAACTCCGAAGGACTCCATACAAGCCACTTAACATATCATAACATAAGCAATAGAACAATAAGAGTAAAAACGCATTTCAAGTCCAAGTCTAAATTTTCCATTTAAAGCAAAAGCGGAAGTCTAGACTTTAAGTCTCAACATAAACATCTATTACAATGTCTTGAATAAAAAGGGACACAGCCCATACATCCGAAAAGGAAATACTAGAAATGAAACTACAAGTGAAACATCCGTCCTCAAATCTTGAGGACTCACCACAAGCTAGGAGAAATGAGAAAATTCCAAGCTTAGCCACAACGGTGATCGCCTTGAGAATCGGACCCTACACTTGGGAAAAATGTAAGAAAAGTAAGCGTTAGTACAAAAATGCACTAAGTATGATAGCCATGCATAAAATCATTGAAAACATGCAAAAAGAAACATTTCATTTGAATGTATCGTAAACATAATCAACATAGTCATAATCATCATAAAAGAAACACTTCATAAACAACCTTAAAGCTTACTTGTGCCATGCATGAATAAGACCCCATAAATCTCACACATGCTAAGTAAATCTCTTTAGGCCATCATTCATAATATTGTTCATATTGTTATTGTGTGGGAATAAGCCTTAACCGACATAGACCATGTGAGCTTAAAATGGAATCCGATGTTACCCACACCGAAAAGGGTTGTCCTACTTGCCTAAGGTAGAACCATGGTTTGTTAGCTTAAGTGGATCCACTAGCTAAATATCCTACGGGGGCCCGTAGTTTATGGGATATGGAGATTGTTACTAGAAACCCGACCTTTCTGATCGAAGAGCTTCCATCTCATGAGATCGCTTCTAGAAACCCGACCTTTTTGACGGAAGAGCTTCCATGTCATATTCAATATCCACTCGGTGCTAAGCATTAATCCCACAAAATACTTATTAAGTCATAACTCATTTCATGGAGGGGTGTCTTTGACAATCAACCCAACTTAGTTTATTAAGATAACTCTTAGATCATGCGTGAGAATAACCTTTCACCGTCCATGTCTACATATAGATTCAATTAGGTGAGAATAACCTTTCAACCTTAGATTCATCATTATGTGAGAAAACCTTTCACATCATATTCATTATGTGTTCATGAGAATAACCTTTCCATCAACACAACAACATTATCATAGTCATGGACACTTCATTCATAGTCATGCATAAGGGTGTATGTGAGAATCACCTTTCAACAAAACCACAATTACGTCATAATCATAAACACTCCACTCTCAAAGTCTTCATAAAGCATTTACATAACTCTCATAATCATGCATAATTCTCATATCTTGCTCTTCAAAGATCAAAGATCACATTCAATCAACACATCTAGAATTCACTACATTAGACATGGATATAATCATAATTCAAGTGACTCAATCACTACATGCATAATTCCATAACATTCTTCTATCATCAACAAACCCACATCACAAGATCACAATTAAGTGATATGGGGATTTCATGGGTTCTTGGGGAATTCAACATAAAAACAATGGGAATTCATCAATTCATATCTATAATATCATAATTCCATCATTAGAAACGAATTTGAAAGTAATCCATGAGTTTGGAGTTAAACCCTAACTTTTGGGGATTTCTAGTTTTGAAATTGGGGTTTGAAGGGACTCCATGGATGAAGGAATACCATACCTTAGCAATGAATCCCTATGAATTTGAGTAGAAAACCTTGTTCCTTGAACCCTAACTCCAACTTCCTTGAAGTTCTAGAGAAGAAATTATTTGGGGAAGATGAACTTTTGGATTTTGGGAATAATGAGTTGAATTGGGTGAGTTTTGACTTAAAATTACTTATATAGTGACCCTAGACTTACCCAAAACGACTTCACTTTGATTGGACTTAAACCAAAACTTCCCAAAACACCCCTCACTTTAAGTGAGCTGCCCAGGTGCCACGAGGGGATCCACGAGTCGTGGTCATGACCACGAGCCGTGGTCCCCTTCGTGGATTTGAGGTAGTGGCTAGGCAACTTGTGCCTTTAGCCCACAAGACCAAGGCAACTTCACGAGGGGCTCCACGAGCCATGGTCTCTCATGTGGACCTTGAGGTAGTGGCTAAGCCACCCTCCTTCAACCCTCAACCATTATTCACTAAGGCATGACCAAGGCCACTCCCACGAGCCGTCTAAGGCTTCACGAGCCGTGAAGTGGCTCGTGTGGAGGAGCCAATTTGGGGCAGCCTTAAGCAGGCTACTGCCTCACCTCCACGAATGGCACCACGACTTGTGGTGACCACTACTGGCCGTGAAGGCTCTCGTGGTCATGGGGCAGTGCCTTGCCAAGGCTTGGGAAGCCTTGGCCCTTGCCCCTTTTCCCTTGGCCCTAACCCTTCTTTCTTGACGTTAACCTTCACGCTTAGCTCTAGTTTAGCTTACTAATTTCTGGGGTGTTACAAGATGATGGAATAAATATACCAAAAGAAGTTTCAATTATGCGTGATGGAATCAAGTTTTTTTCCCTATATGGCTGGAAACCAAAGCAAGATTTGAAGTGTTACCGAAAAAAGCCTCGATTTTTACTGGAGAAGATGATAGTGTGATAAATCTGGATCATAATATGAACCAGATGGTAATAAGAAGAAACTTCTGTGTCCCAGCTCAGAAATCCCTTATAAATAGGGATTCTAGTATAGAGACCCATATGGGAAGAGAAAAGCTGTCAAAAATAGTGGTACCCACTGACGTATGCGACAGCTACATACCCTTTAATTAAGGATGATGCTTTGGGCCTCGATGAAAGGCCAGAATTTTTAAATGAAGGAACCAGTGGGCTTGACCCAGCAAGTCTGGTTATTTTAAACAACATAACAATCTCAACCCAGCCCATCTTCAGAGAGGACCGGACTCTTAAAGATACAAAATGCCAATTTTGTATGCAACATAGAACAGGATAGAGTAACGTGCAGGAGAGGTCAATAATCAGTTCAAGAAATTTTTTGATAGATGCAGTCTTGCAAATCACAGATCCAAAGTCATAAATCTTGATTAGAGACGGAATGGAGAAGGGGGCAGAAGAAGTTGCATGCAATACACTTGTGCAGAGATTAGTGTCCCCAATAGAAAAATGAGAGGTTGAAGAGGCTGAGCCATTGTGCACACAATAACAACATTTAACTACAGAAAAAAAGAAACAGATGTTTGTTTGGGTAAAACAAAATCTGATCAGACTGGGGAAATTACTGGGTGCAGACTTCCAAGGCAATGAACAAGAAGCTTTGGAACTTCTATTTCAGGTGGACAGTGCCAGACAAGCCAGACATTAGGATACTGCAGTGGTCTGTAAGAAGACAAGGTTCAAAGGTTCTAAAGAATTGAAAAGTTTAGTAGCATTTGATGTGAAATTCAATAGTGGTGGGGGTAGAGAAAATGGGAGAAATTTCCTTACCATTTCATGATGCATTTCAAACTAGTATCATGGAATGTAAGGGGTTTGAATAATAGAGATAAGATGAGGGTTATCAAGAACATTATGGAGGACTGGAAAGCTGACATCATTTGTCTACAAGAAACCAAATTACAGGGGAATATCACTGAGTTGGTAAGGCAGATTTGGGGGGATAGGTGGGTCAAAATAGAATGTTTGGAGGCGAGTGGGACAAGAGGAGAGATAATGATATTGTGGGATAGTAGAATATGGAAGGGGGAGGTACTAGAGACAGGGATATATACTCTCACCAGTAAATTTGAATCACAAATGCAGGACTTTTCCTGCCACATTACAGGAGTTTATGCACCCGATTTCTATGTGAAAAGAAGACTAGTATGGGAAGAAATTGGCTCTGTCGGAGGATTAATAGAAGGTCCATGGGCAATATATATGGATTTCAATATGGCCAGATATGCTTCAGAAAAGAAAAATTGTACTAGGAGAACAATATGAATGAGAGAGTTTTCTGATTTGATTGAAGATTTGAATCTAACTGATCTCCAATTAGAAAATGCTAAGTTCACTTGATTTAAAGGGGATAACCATCAAATAACTTCAAGAATTGATAGGATCCTGGTATTTCAAGAATGGGATGATGCTTTTTGTAATCTGAAATAGTATACTACGCAGAGAATAATGTCAGATCACTCCTCAGTGGTGAGACTCATTCGATTACATTGGGAAACCTGACTACATCCTGGCATCTAAATTAAAAGATTTGAAATATAAATTGAAGGAATGGAATAGAAGTGAGCAAGGGAGTCTTGGCCAACAGAGAAAGAATGTTCTTGAAAAGTTGACTGTTGTGGAAAATATTGCCAATGATAGAGCATTAACAACAACGGAAAAGACAACTTTACTTCTGAACCTGGAGGGTTTAATAAAAAACGAAGAGATATACTAGAGACAAAGGTCAAGATCTGTTTGGCTAAAGGAAGGGGATAAGAATACCAAGTTCTTCCACAAAATGGCTAATGCACACAAGAGGTATAACAACATAGATCAACTGCTTGTTCAGGGGAATATAGTCCAAGATCCAGAAAGGATCCAAGGGGAAATAGTAGAGTTCTACCAGAAAATTTACTCAGAAGATGTTCAATGGAGACCTGACAACAATTTCATAAAATGTCCAAGGTTAACAGGGGAGGAAATGGAGGAACTAGAAAGAAATTTTGATGAGGAGGAGGTTCTGAGAAGTTTAAACCAATGTGCAGTGGATAAAGCACCAGGACCAGATGGCTTTACAATGGGGTTCTACATCAAATGTTGGGAAGTGATAAATGGTGATATCATGAAGACTTTTCAGCATTTCTATGACCAAGGGAGGTTTGAAAGAAGTTTTAATGATACCTTCATAGCTTTGATTCCAAAGAAAACAGGTGCAAAAGAACTAAGGGACTTTAGACCTATCAGCTTGATAGGCAACACCTATAAAATTCTCTCAAAGTGCTCACTGAAAGGCTAAAACGAGTGACGTCCAAACTTTTTAACTCACAACAGTTAGCTTTTATTAAGGGGAGGCAGATCATGGATGTTGTTCTAATAGCTAATGAAACAATAGATTCCAGGTAAAGTTTGAAAAAACCAGGCATTTTATGCAAATTAGATATTTAGAAAGCATATGACCATGTCAATTGAGATTTTCTTATGGGTATGCTAAAGAAGATGGGTTTTGGTCTCAAATAGAGACAATGGATTAAATTTTGCATATCTTCTGTAAGCTTCTCAGTGTTGATAAATGGCTGTCCAGCAGAGTTTTTTAGTTCACAAAGGGGCTTAAGGCAAGATGATCCCTTATCACCTTTCCTTTTCCTATTAGTTATGGAGGGACTAAACAATATGATTATGAACACAAACAGAGAAGAATGGCTAAGAGGTTTTGAAGTAGCTAGAGCCGAAAGGGAAAGCCTAAGGATAACTCATTTACAATATGCAGATGATACCCTGATATTCTGTGATGCTGAAGAGAACCACCTTAAAATTTTGAGACTAATTCTAGTCTTGTTTGAAGGAATGTCTGGACTTCATGTTAACTGGAGAAAAAACTTTTTGTATCCAGTTAATGAAGTGCCAAATATGGGCAATTTGAAGTTAATTATTGGTGGTGAAGTGGGTGCTCTTCCAACTACTTATTTGGGTATGCCTTTAGGGGACAAATCCAAGTCTTTGGAAATATGGAATGAGGTGATTGAGAAGTGTGAGATAAAACTAGCAAGGTGGAAGTCTTAGTACCTCTCACTTGGATGAAGACTGACTTTGATCTACTCTCTGCTTGATGCACTTCCAACATATATGATGTCTTTATTTCCTATTCCTCCAGGTGTAATTAATAGGTTGGATAGAATTAGGAGAAAGTTTTTGTGGCAAGGAAACAAGGAAATGAAGGGGTATTACTTAGTCAAATGAAAAAAATGATCAATAATAAGCGAGTTGGGGGTTTAGGGATCAAGAACCTAAAGAATTAAAGAAATTCTTTGAGAATGAAGTGGCTTTGGAGGTATTCCAACGATGATCAGAATTTATGGGACTCAGTCATAAAAGCAAAATATAAAGAAAGTGACAATTGGATGACAAAGGAAGTTACCACTCTCTATGGTGTTAGTTAATGGAAATCCATCCAATCACTATGGGATGAATTCAAATCAAACACCAAGATTAAAGTGGTAGATGGCGCTAAAAATAGATTCTGGAAGGAGGATTGGCATGAAGCAAGAAATCTACACTTTTCCCAGACATACACACTCTGGTTCTTCAACAACAAAGTACAATAGTTGAACTATGGACACCTCATGGGTGGAATATTATATTTAGAAGGCACCTCAATGATTGGAAAATTCCAAGAGTTACAGAATTCTTCAGCGTCATTGAACAATTTAGTGGCTTAGAGACATGGAAGGACATATTACAATGGTCTGGGAACTGTAAAGGGACTTTTAAAGTAAGTGCAACATATAGGAAGTTAACCACCCAATTATGCAGGCACCCAAATGGCCCTGGAAACACATTTGGAAGGCCAAGATCCCATACGAAGTGGCCTGTTTTGTGTGGTTACTTGCTAAGGAAGTTGTGTTGACACAAGAGAATTTAATGAAGAGGGGGATTACACTGTGCTCTAGATGTTTTTTTTGTGGGGAAATTACAGAACCAGTCAATCACTTGTTCATCCAGTGGAAGGTCACTGGCCAATTGTTGAGTCTATTCCTAAGGCTCAAAAACATCTCATGGTTATGCCTGGTAGAATTGCAGAGGCCTTATACAATTGGGAAGAAGCTGGATTACAAGCAAAAAACATAAGCAACTAGAGAACCATTCCTGCTACTATTTGGTGGACTATCTGGAAAGAGAGAAATCTTAGAGTTTTTGAGAATAGGGAGAGTAATATGCAGCAAGTACAATTGAATTGTATTCTAACTTTGTGTTTTTGGTGTAATCAGATCTACTCTAATGACATTGTCTCTATCATTGATGTTTTAGACTCATTATAGGGATATGACAGTGTCTTTAGAGTTCATTATGTAAATATGGTTTTCAGTACAACCCATGTACTAATTTAAAGAAATTGAAACAGTTACCAATCTCAAAAAAAATTATACGGACTATTTCAACATAAAAGGATCAAAATTGTTTTTTTCATACTCGAGGGACTATTTTGAACTTACTCTCAAAACAATAGACCATTTTTGTCATTTTCTCAATTCCCTTAAACCTCCAAACTTCTAGCAAATGAAAATAAAATATCTGAACCAGTGTTATCATCTCTGTAAGAGCAAAACAACAATGGCTTCCTCTTCAGCTTCTTCTTCAAATCTCTCTGCAATTTTCCCAAATTCTTCATCATTCAATTCCCAAATCACCCCACTATTCCCAATCCCATATTCTTACTATAACAAAAATTACAGAAAAAATGCACTCAGAAAATCATCATTATCTTGCTCTGCAGCGAAACAACAAACTGGACCGGTGAAGAAACGTACATCTCCAAATAATACTAAGAAGAAAAAGAAACCCATTTCCAATTTTGAAAGCGATGTTGAAGTTGAAGAAAAGGGGTTACAGTCTTCTGAGACGTACCATCCTTTGCCGCTACCTAAACCGCCAGCTGGGTTTGTTTTGGATGAGCAGGGTAGAGTTCTCATGGCTTCCAATAAGCGTATTGCTACAATCGTAAGTTTTTTTTTTTTTTAATGATATAAGCTGATAAACTTTGGTTAATAGTATGCTATATGTGGAGTTTAAGTTTTATGCACGGATAGTTTGGTTACTTAGAAGTAAATTTCCGGTAAATATGTGTACTAACATGGGTCGATAGCTAAACTACAAGGAGTGTGGTGGAATAGATGAGACATTTTGTGTTTGAGCTTGAAGTAGTGGTACAGCTAGAATTTTCACTAAGGGGTTTCAAAATATGAAGAATTAAACATATAAGGCTTTCGGCATCTAGTGTATATACATAAAAAATAATTTTAGCCATGTATATAAATAGTGTAATTTTCCGTTGAAGGAGTTTTGGATGAACACCCTCGGCCCTACCTGGCTTGAAGAATGGAGAAATCACTGGTTGGGAGCCTCTGCCCTTTAATGGGCTCTATATGGCAGGAATCTGGATTAGTCGGGTACTTGGGCTAGTAGGTACTAGATTTGAGATGATTACACAAAAAACATGGGTGGGTAACTAAGACCAAGGTGGGTGTGGTGGGATGAATGAGAGTGCACCCTTAATGAGACGTCTTGGATTTGAGCTTGAAGAATGGAGAAATCCCTGCTTGGGAGCCTCCACCCTTCAATGGGATCTATATGGTGGGAATCTGGATTAGTTGGGCACTTAAAGGTTCTAGCTTCGTCAAAAAGTCTGTAACTAGGAAAATAGGAAGGATAACTTGTTGGAGCATGTTGAGTTGCAATGATGGTGTAAAAATTATTAACATTGTTCAGTGTATACAACTTAAATATATTTGGAAATGGGCGAAGTACGTGACACAGTATCTGATACGGACAAAATCTGTAGAAATGACACTATATGTTTATGTTCTGTGGTGAAAAGGGTGAAACAACCTGCTAGTAGAATGTGCAGTCTCTTCTTTTATGCTTTTCAGTGATAGGATAATACTGCAAATTATGGGAAGTTTAGAACTTTCAAATGACGTAATGAATGGCTCTGAAGACTATTTGCATTACTTACATTGACTTACTGCCTTAGAGAATTGGACCAAGACCTTGCAGTTCTCAATCCCTTGACATGGCCAATTGTGTGACAAGTAATTGGAAGTATGTGCCATGTGGGAATGATTTTCAGTTTTAAAAAGAGAGTGTAGGAAAACATATTTAATTGATCTAACAAGATAAGGGCAATTTCTGGATAATAATCAAGTAAAGTCATTATGGCCTTCAGTGTCTTCAATTAAACTGGAAAAAGGAGTATAATACACCTTGAATCTGGAGAAAACTCAACAAATAATTGCTACAGTACATACCTTTGGCACTCCGTCAATATGAGAAATGCAAGAGTTCATTGAGGGAAAAGACCTGATGACAGGGAACATAAAGACAGTTATTTCTTTTTTGTCTTTCTTCCTTTTATTTTTTCTTTTGAAGTAAGAAAAGTAAGAGAGTTCAGCAGGTCATTTTCAATCTAACTAAGGTCTAGCAGAGTGCTCTGGTGAGGACAGTATTACATTTAAAACAGCTCATCTCTTCTGAGGTCTTACAGGATTTAGTAGATTTTTACAAAAGGGAGGAGAAAATGCATGTTTAACCGTGCTTGGTTTTTAATCTCCCAAAGTTGAAAGCATCTCTATGGATACATAACAACGTCCATTACCTCTTAATGGGATTTCACTGTATGCAACCACCTAACATGACTTTTCGTTTTGTTAATAAAAAAGATGACTTTTCGTAGGTGCAAAATCATCTTCTCAAGTTTGACTTGTATGAGCAACTTCCTCACAATTAGTGCAATGTGCTAGTCTATTTTCTTCTGTATTATTCTCTATTTTATCTCCGTCAAAATATTTATCTAAAGGGCTCAACAACAGGTTGATTCTACCAACAATTTCCCACTGGAATGTGTCATCAGGAGGGTTTTTAGAAGTACACGAAGAGATGAATGTCTATTACTTTGTCCTGTTGATATGTAAGTGAGGTTTGTAGCTATTATTTGATGTCTTTTCCTTTTTCTGGTGGTACATTAAATCAATGTAATTGTCTCTGCAGGCCTGTTCAGATCTTAAAGAGCACAAATGTCGAGGGGTGGTCTGCTGTATGTCTTAACTAAACTTGTTTTTCCATTGTGTTTGTGAAACTAGAAACATGCTAGAGAGAATCTTGTTTGTCTATCTCATTTCTTTCTTAACAAAGATCAGTGTTCAAATGGAGTTAGGCCCAAAGTCCATATCTTAACATGGTATCAAAGCCAAACCCCTCAATCTACATTGTTGTGTTTCTCAATGTTGGGCCCTATAATCTGTGCTTCAGTTTAGTCCGAGTGTGTGGGGGAGTGTTAAGTCCCACATTGGTTCCGTTATGGTCTCCTAATATAATCCTAGACAATCCTCCCTGATGTGCTAGCTTTTGAGGTTGAGTTAAGCCCAAGGACCATATCTTCACACATCAAAATTTCCAGATTCTTTCTTTGTTCCAACAGTAACATGAGCTGGATGCCTTTCTTTGTTTGTTTAACTAAAAAATTCCGTTAGTGCTATTTCCGTTATATACTGGTGCTCCAATCTGTGAAAGAAGTCAGAATGCACGCACCTGTTAGAAATTAAAAAGAGAATAAGGGGCACAAATAGTTATTACATATTAATATCATAATTAATTTTTATCAATTTATATGACTGTTGTGTAGGTAAGCGATGAAGAAGTTGAAGCTATCCTACCCACTGCAGCCTATGCTCTAGCCAAGATACACATGCATCTGGTGTACAGTGGGTATAATCTCTAGAACTTCGATATTCATGTCTGCTTTGTCCAAAAAAAAAACTTCGATTTTCAAGTCTGGTTCTTTAATCTCAATTATCTTCCTTGCATGTATCAAAATCTGATTTCTTTTGTATGTGTTCTGATATCATCTAGCTAATTCGTATCAGATTCTGTTACACAGCACGAGGAGGATGTTGCTACACAGAGGATGACATATTTGAATTTAGAACAGGCAAGGTTCTTGTCTTCATGAAGCTGCGTGTTACTGCCGTCATATTGTTACTACCTCCGGTCCAATTTAAATGTTCTTTAGCTTTCAAAGTTGGTCCAAAATAAGTGTCGTTCTAGGAAACCAAGAAGGCATTATTTTTTTTAATTTTTCTTTCAAATTTTCCTCTACTTCGATTTAAAAAGCCTTAGGAGAGATAAGGAGTAATTTGAATTTTGAAGAGATATGAAGGGTAACTTAGTCAAATGACCCATAGTTTTCTTAATGGTATGTCAAAACTGTAAACATTATTAAACTGGACCGGAGGTGGTATTGCTGAAGCTGTTCCGACCTTTTCTTTGTGTTAAATGTTAGAATAAAATGTATATAAATCCATGCTAGATGCTTTCTTCTTCTTGCTAAATCAATCCTATAATTCATTGCCCTCTTGTTGTGCATTTGTCAGTTGTAAATTCCGACAGAAGATGAAGCACGACTTAGCACAGATGTCATTCTTAGTTGCTGACGCAACTGTAACGTGCACTCATGGCAGTTATTATTCTTAGAGGTTGTCTATTAAGTGATTTATCTGATAATGTGAACCTTAAGCTGTCTGATGCTCCTACAAGATAAAATCTGATGAAGGGAACAAAAAGAGTGTTGCTGCTCATGGACAATTCACATGTGATTATTAAAATTCGGATCTCATTCATTAGCTTTTCTTTTAGCTATTAGATTCTTAGTTGGTTTAGAACTTTTACTTAGATGAGGATTAATGTTTTTTTTGTTCTTATACAAGATGAGATGTTTGCAACAACATTCTAATAACTTCGTCAACATTATAATCCGTATGAATTTTTGTTTTCTAGTCATTGGTAAATTGTGGATCTGATCAATTCTTTTGTATCTGATCTGGATCTGTCATTGTATGTTAGAATGAAGTTTGTTAATGTCCGTAATGTATCTTTTGTAGTTCATAATCTTTGTTCTGAAAAATATCGAAAGAATTCAATTGATTCTTAAGGTTGTTGCACTTTTCAGATGACGGTGATGACGTAGATGGCTTGCCAAGTGAAGGAATAGAAATTACATGCTTCCACATGGTAAATTATCAATTTTCCATTGTATTGAACGATCATTATTAAGCTGAGATAATAATTGAACAATAATGTGTTCTCTTGGTGCAACTTATGCACTTCAACTTGTGGACAACTACTGCAGTACTGCTCCTTTTTATTTGTCTTGGTTGCTGGTAAAACCCATTTTTTATCCCTTTGCTATATGTTGTATTCAGTAACCTTCAAATTTTTGAACTACTCTTCTGTTCAAATTAATGATGGAACTTTCAACTCTATTTATCGGTTCTAATGATATTTCAGTTGACAGATCTTTTCTATTTTTATAAAACCATGTTAAGTGGGTCACTGTTCACCCTTCCAAGTCAGTTCTGATTCTTGTTGTCACTGTTCATGTTTTTTAATGAATTCCTAAGCAGCTCAAAAGCTGTCTTTGTGTCCCTCATTTTAAGCGGTTCGTTGCCAAAATGTCATCTAATGTATCTTGATATTGATTTCCTTTCCACAGGATGGTTCCCACTATATGATTTATACACCTTCAGACCCACTTCTCTTTGTTGCAGTGAAGGTAAAGAGTCATCTCTCATTTGTATGTAGAAGTTCTGGATTCATCTCTAATTCTAAAAGCTAATTCATCTTTTATTATGTCCAGTATGCTTTGCCGGTTTCACCTTCTGTTATTTCCACTTGTTTTAATTTTGATAATTTGCATTTTATTTCACCCTGTTCTTATAATTTTATGAAAATTCTTTTGTGTAACTTATTGTTGCAGGACAAAGATGGTCTATTGCAGATCGCTGACGATGTAAGCATTGAAATTCCCCTCATTGCCTGTTTATATATTTTCAATTGTGACTTGTTGCTACAACTTTTTTTCCTTACTAAGTACAAATACATATATGAGTTATTTTTATGTTCTCACTTATTTTGAGCTTCATCACACACTGATAAAGAACCCCCTTTAGCTCCAACAAAAAGTTCTTTAATCAGCAAGCAGTTGCGAATTGAAGGAAACCTTTATTAAAACATTATAAGTGTTAGGGAAGACGTGGTGGCATTGTGATGAGTGACATTCTGTTTTTCTAACTTCTTAAGAAGAGAAGCGTAGCTAAGGTGGTGGTTGGGGGGTGCAACAGTGAGTTTCTATTTAACAATTGTACAAAGAAGAGGTAGTGAAGACCGCCACTCGCAGAGTAGAACCGATAGAGAGAGGAAATGTGAAATAATGGTTGTAAAGGACATTATCCAAAAAGGAACAGTGGGAAATGGTTGAAAGCTGTTCTGCAGATAAAGCACCGGAGCCTGATGACGTCACACTTACTTTCTTCAACAATGTTGGGACAATGAAGGGCGATGGTATGGGGACAAATTGACAATACAAGCTCACCGTGAATAAACTCTCTTATGTAACTATCAAGCCCGAATAAGGGTGAAGCAGAAAACATCAAAGGTTACAGATTTGTTGAGTCTAGTAGCAAACATTCATAAGATTATTATTGCTAAGGTTCTCTCGATAGATCAAAGAAGGAACTAGACAAGGCGTCTCAACCTCTATGAAATAGGAACACATTTGTTGGAGGGTAGACAAATCTTAGATAAGGAACATGCTTTATTAAAGAAAGGTGCCATGAAACAAAACGCTTAACAACAGAAATATGAATTCAACAGTCACAGTTATATTGCACCTGAGTGATTTCGCGTGCAGTCTCCGTTTCTTGATTGTACACTTCTCTCTTAGCTTGATTTTCCAGTTAGAATATTATGTTACAATGTCTGTACTTCCCTTCAACAGGAACTCTTGGAAGACCCAGCCATCATCAGCGCCATAGACGAGGAGACTGAATTTAACGCCTTAGTGGTATGTACATTATACTTTAGTTAACATATACTACTCCCTCTTTCCACGCAACATAAAGACATTTCTGGACATTCTACACATCTTTTTTTTTTAAATGACAAGGAAAACCCACAGCCGCTACCCTTTGGGTGCGAACAAGGTAAAACCCCCGCTCCTATGCAATAGCTCGCAAACCACATAGGAGAGGTAACCCGCACTAGGCAAGCCCGGTGCAGTGAGCTCGACCCAAAAGTCAAACCCTTTGCTTTCGCTGGCAAGGGGTTTCGAACTTGAGACCTCCAACATGGAAGTCCCAAGCCCAAACCACTAGGCCACCCCGAAGGGTGACATTATACACATATCTTTAGTTTAAGATCACACGGTTCAAAAATCTTCTTTACTTTCTTAAATTTTGTGCAAGTCAAGACCAGGCAAACAAATTGAAAAAGAGTGAGTAACATTTTTTTTTTTCAACTACTGAATGTTCTAATTGATCTCCCATTTTGCAGGAAGAAGAGGCTGCACTTCTTGAATCATTGCTGGGGGAAAGATGATCATTTATCTGAACTACTTTAGGTTTTTGACATTTTGGATATTATTTTTTGTATTGTATTTTGATTTGTGTATAGTTAAATTAATCTATTAAACAACCTATTTTGTATTTTGATGTAGCTTATTAGCTCGATGGGTTCAACCGAACCCGATATTTCGACACGGAATATGAATATATAGTCTTCTACACATTTTTAGTTGCACCTCTTTTTATGCAATAGACAAAAGCAAGTCGTTGATTTAGTGGAATAGAAGGTGGAATAACAATCGTTTAATAACAATATTGAGATTAAAATATTTAATTAGAGATAATAGATCCTTTTAAAGTAAGTAATTTATGTATTACATTCTCTTTAATATTTGATAAATATATGCTTATACTCTCTATGGACTATGGTAGTTGATTTGAAGTGAGTTATGCAGATATTAAATTATATAAATAACTATAAGTAATATTATGTTTGATATTTGATTAAGAAGTATGTTATTTATGTATATAAATAGATAATTGATGAGAAAATTTTATTTATTATTTTATTCGTAATAGAAGATGAAATAAGTAATAGGAATAAAAAAATTTTATTTTGACTAATATTTTAATAAAATAATACACAAATATTCACATAATTAATTCATGTAGTATTAATACTCGTATAACTATAATGAACTATCAAAACGACCCTTCTACCCTCTATGTGAGATAAAAACAACACTTTAATTTTGAAATAACTAATCATATGATAAGTTATCCCGAAATTAGTTACTCCTTATCCCTTGTACCAAACGAGCTCATAGTCTATTCCTCACTTGAACACGTGGCCCATTTATGACCACTCTTCCACATTCCTTACTCTTAGCAGGACCCATATTTCATTATTGGACCTCTTAACCCGACCCGAACGGGTCAAATCCGCTTACTTGTCACCCGCCAGACAAAAATTAGAAAATCAAACAAGATAAAAAAATAGATAACAGAAACTCAAAAAGTACACTCTTCTTCTTCTTCATCTTGGAAATTTTGAGCTAAAATTCTTCAAATGCTATAACAAAAATGGTGTTTTCTTCTTCATTTTGTACTTCAACTGTAACATATACATCACTATCAAGTTCTCAATCATCAACATTTTTCACATATTTGAAACCATGCCCAATTCTATCTTCAACTTGTTTTCCAAATCGAAAACGGTTGAGATTTCGGTTTAGTATAAATGCTACTGCTACTATTGATTCACCTAATGGAGCTGTTGTTGCTGAAGCAGAAGAACCGGAAAAGAAACCCCAGAATGTTTCTTTTGGTAGACAGTATTTTCCTCTAGCTGCTGTTGTTGGACAGGTATAATTTCCTCTAATTTTTACGTTATGGTACACTGCAAGGTATTGGACTTGACTTGAGGCGAATCTACTATTTCTGAGACATTGATCCCTGTTCCACTAGCTAAATAACTCAATATTGGGAATCTTAGTAGGTCAGTTGGTTGACTACATGAACTTCCACCTTGTTGCTGAGGGTTCGATTCCCCACATGGTAATTCCCTCCACATTTCCCCTACCGCCAAAAAAAAAAAAAAACTCAATATTCAACAAGTGCACTGTTTAGACTTATATGGCATGAGTGCCAACATATAATATTATACCAATTTTAGAAAATATATACATAAAATATGTAGTTTTAAGGAGAAACCACAAGTTCATGTGCCCCATATTTTAGGTTGTAAATTCGCCCCTGTTTAAATGGGGAGAGGATGTGGGGATTATATATAGTTGGGCTCTCCCATCTTAAAAACTAGCTTTTGGTGTGTGTTTCTCCTTGAGTTAATACCATTCAGAACTACCCACCACCCTTCGTGCCCACTGTGCCATGGATGGTTATGCTGGTATTGCAGTGTTAGCCTGGGGAAAGAGCTACCTATTTGTGGAAGAGTGAAAGATACCCAGTGTGGAGCCATCAAGGTTGAT
Organism: Solanum etuberosum; assembly: GCA_029582245.1. NCBI lineage: Eukaryota > Viridiplantae > Streptophyta > Magnoliopsida > Solanales > Solanaceae > Solanum > Solanum etuberosum. The sequence goes on from JAJONR010002808.1 coordinate 92,426, forward strand.
GGATGTGAGCGTGATGGTTTATTATGGTCCATTGCAAGGTATGGGACTTGAGTTCCACATCGGTTAAATGGGGAGCTTATGTAGGGCTTATATAGCCTTGGGCTCTCCCACCTTAATAGCTAGCTTTTAGGGTGTGGGTCTCCCTAGGTTGTATCATTTTAACTGTTTGCTACTTGCTTATATGAATAGATGCAGTGCCTTCGACATGTTAATAGAATAAAATTAGTACAAGATGATTTGAAATGAGCTAAAATGAAGAAGTGGGGATTCATTTAGTGGAATCCTAACTTGTTTGAGACCGAAATGTCTAGTAGTAGTAGTTGTTGTAGAATATTACTTAGACTCTCCAAAGATATTGCCGCACCCATGTCGGATCCTCCACTAATGTTGACACGCACCTGTCGACAGATCAAACAACATAGGACTTGTAGAGTATTAGCTACCGGTTCAACAGAATTCGTGAAAAACTTGTAAAATTTCAACAAATATTAAATTTTGAACACATAACTTTTGAAAGTACTATACGTTTAGTGCTAAGAACCTTTTAAGGTTGAAACTATCAAGGTTTAAATCTTGGATCCTCCTTTGGTGTTATATTGTGTAAATACTAAGCAGATGTGAATTCCAGAAGCTTCTAATGCTTTGTAGTGACTTCTAGTAGTAAGAATAGACACAAATGCCACAGACAGGATGCTATGGAGGCACAAAAATGATGGTCTTTACACAGTTAGCAGTGCCTACAGAAGAGGTCTCCAACTGATGGCAGGAGACCCAAAGCATCAATGGAACTATTTTTGGAAGGGGGACATTCCTACAAAAGTGAAATGTTTCACCTGGCTAGTGATAAAGAGGGCTTGTTTAACACAGGAAGTATTACAGAAGAAGGGTAGACAAATGGTTCCCAGATGCTTTTTGTGCAATTTGACAGGAGAAACAAACAATCACCTTTTCTTGCACTGTAACTTTACCAAGCAAGTCTGGAATTTATTCCTTAGCATTTCAAATCTGAATTGGACAATGCCAGAACATACATCAGAGTTATTAAAGAGCTGGGTAAGGAGAGGAGGCAGCAAGAGCCAGAGGAGATGGTGGAGGTTAATACCATCATGTATATGGTGGTCAGTTTGGAAGGAAAGGAATGATAGATGTTTTGAAAATAGATCCAATTCCATTCACAAGGTCAAATGGAATTGTATAGTATCCTTACTTTTTTGGTGTAAACAGTTGTGTATAGTAGATACAGACCAGATTGTAAATTTGATAGGAAGCTTGTAACTGGCACTTTTTGGTGGTGACCAGCATGCCCTTAATGCCGAAGAATACAATCTTACCAGTTTCAAAAAAAAAGTAGTAATTGTTTAGCTATATCTACATTAATCTAGGTTAATATTGTTAGAAATGTACAAGTATGAGGCTTGGTTTGAATCCATAAAAATATTAATTTGCCTCAAAGAATCTCTCTAAAGGACCAATCCCTTGTTTGTAACTTGTAACCTTCCCAAGACATTCACTTATTTCTTTAACCTTTAAAGATCTAGTTAGTTACCTTTGTCTCAATAAAAAGATCTAGTTAATGAGTTACGGTGACTTTTGCCTCGGTGAATTTTGTGACCTAGTTGGTTTGTTATTTGAGTTTGTCTAAACTTTTGAAATGAAACATGGCAAATCTTTGGGAATTGAACATTCAAGTGACACTGGAGTATTTTTCGTTTTCATAAGTGCGGTAAGAATGTGTATCAATATGAGAAATAATGTGAATCTAGCGAAAATCTGAATTTGTTAAAAGAAAAGTTTTATAGTGTTGGAAGGAAATGGGTCTAGAGAGGAACCAATATAGAGGAATCATATAGCTGGCTCAACTAGTTTGGGATCGAGCCATAGTTGGTTGACTGATTAATGAGTTTTTTGGTACTGGCTGGGGGAGATATGACAGAGTTTTTCAGTTTCCTTTGGCAAGGCAAACTAACTGTAGGGGGAAAATGAGGTTTGCATGCAGAACTAGGGAGGAAGCAGTTGAACAAAACAGCTCTGATGCTAAGAACTGAAATTGTCGTGACTATCATCAGCTCTTGACGAAAATTTGCTTTTATTTAGTTCAGCTTTTATGCTCTCCATATATGTTAAAGACTGTGGAAGGCATACACTTTTTATGGTTTGCACTATGCAATATTCGTTGACTTTGTATTCAGTGCTCTTTTGATGGTTAAATTCATAATTGTTCCCTTGTACAGTTGGAATGCTAATTATAATGGATACTTAGTTTTTCATCAATATGTCTATTCTGGGGCCAACTTTATGCAGGATGCTATTAAAACTGCTCTTTTACTTGGGGCCATTGACCGTGAGATAGGAGGAATTGCAATATGTGGGAAGCGTGGAACAGCTAAAACTGTAATGGCACGTGGGTTGCATGCTATTCTGCCACCAATTGAAGTAGTTGTTGGCTCTATGGCAAATGCTGATCCGAACTGTCCCGAAGAGTAAGCTTACTGAATTTTAATTAATTATGCATTGTAGATAGCATTTAAAATTCCATGACATGGAACCTTTGAATGACATTCGAAGTAACAGAGATATTAAAAGAACTTCAAGACATGGCTCTTGAAAGTTCTTTATTACAAATTTATGTTCATCTAGTTCACTCTGTGGTCTTTTCACATATTCTATTAGCTTATATACCAAGCTGCTTTGCTCTCACAAAAGTTGTTGTTTGATTGTTTCTAAAGTAATGTTCTTACATGAAGAGGAGGTGGTGAGTTTGTGTTTTGGAGCAAGATTGCAGTAGCCTTGTGGCTTACATCTATATTCAGACTTAACATTCGAATCAATTTTTTTTTATATCATTTAAGTTGTAATCTGCTGTTCAATAGCTGCTATTTCTTGTACCCTAGCTCATATAATGTTTCTCTACACATCACAATTCCTACGGATAAACATCACTTCAGATGTCCAGATTATTTCAAGCTTTTTATGCATAGAACCGTCTTTGCTTTTATTTGCTTGGAGAACAGTAAATGTATTTGATAGCCTTCAGGTGGGAATATGGGCTAGCTGACAGAGTAGAATATGACTCTGATGGCAATATCAAGACCCAGATAGTTAAATCTCCATTTGTTCAGGTAATTTGCACTAAATACTTTTCCAAGGTAGAGATGGTTCTTTTGTCTCTTACATTTTACTACATACATTTGTATTGTAGATTCCTCTTGGTGTCACAGAAGATAGATTGATTGGTTCTGTTGATGTTGAGGAGTCCGTGAAATCTGGAACCACTGTCTTTCAACCGGGCCTCCTTGCAGAAGCTCATCGAGGAGTTCTATATGTTGATGAGATCAATCTATTAGATGAAGGTATAAGTAACCTACTTCTTAATGTATTGACAGAGGGAGTCAATACTGTAGAAAGAGAGGGAATCAGCTTCCGCCATCCATGCAAACCACTACTAATTGCTACATATAACCCTGAAGAGGGTGCGGTTCGTGAACATCTACTAGACCGTATTGCAATTAATTTAAGGTACAAAATTGTCTTTCATATTACTATGCAAAAACCTTTTAAGGACACGTCTATGTTTGGTGAATAATCCAATGGCTAGGTATAAGTATACTTGGAACCTGATTTTTTTAGCTTTTGCCATTTGGTTTCAACCTCATGAATCCCTATTTCTGGTTTCTGGCAAATTCTAAGGTGCATTTGATCCTTGTGCTTCTTTTCCTATTTCACCTGCCGTTAGAGGTTCAGTTGTCTTCTTCAATTAATAATCATAGAATCCTACTGCAGTGCAGATCTTCCAATGAGTTTTGAAGACCGTGTTGCTGCTGTAGACATAGCAACACGTTTTCAGGAGTGTAGCAATGAAGTTTTTAAAATGGTGGATGAAGAAACAGACAATGGAAAAACACAGGTATTATGTGGTGAAAAGAAAGCATGTACTCTAGGTCATTGACCATTAAGTGGCTTCGGAATATTATGATACCTAGATGCTAGAACACAGCACCATTTCCTGCTATGCTTGTCTTTGTCACTGATCCTTATCCACCTGAACAAATTCCTCTGTCTTCCCCTACTAACTCTCATTTGTTTTATGCATGAAACCTGGTGACAGACCTAGCCTAACCTAAAGATGTTTTATAGCAAACTTTTTGGTACATCCTTCTGTCGTAACAAGAACTCTCTCCTGTTTAATTTTATAGTCCACTGTTATATTCTTGACCTCCTCCCTGGAGATGAGCCACCCAGCCCCAATCCCAGGATATGAAAAAGCTTTCTTTTAAACAAATGTCTCACTCTATCCTGATGTACTTTCCTTCTACTCCATTTTGTTAGTCTTACCACTTGGAATACCTCTTTCCATTTTCTCAGCCCTTGAGCAGGATCTTGGAAGACAGAAACCAATGCTAGCTTTCTGCAATTTATGCAAGCATCTAATTGATGACAAGTTTTCAAAAAATTGATTACTCTGTATTCAATATATTATGCTTTATTGAGGGAATTATTTCATTACACTCTCTAACCTTTAGGGTAGAACAGTTTAATAAGAGTTCAGAAAACTTCCATTACCTACCTTTTTGCTTAATTGATGAATTAATATTATTTCTCACATGCTTTTCTTATTTTATCTTGCCCTGTGTCATACAATGGTCTGATAGCTCTTCTACAGATTATTTTGGCAAGGGAGTATTTGAAGGATGTCACAATCAGTAGAGATCAACTAAAATATCTGGTCATGGAAGCCATCCGTGGTGGCTGTCAGGTATTTAATATTGAAATTCTCCTCAATTGCTGTTGAAGTGCTCTACGTCGAACCTTAAGTCTTGGGAATAACTTTCTTTAGATCAAAGTAATCTGTTGAACACAGAAAGACTTCTATTATTGACATCTTAGTTGAGAGGGTTCTCCGAAGTCCTAGAAGAATAGAGCATAAAATGTAATATTAAAGAAAAACTATAGTATGCAACGAAATTGAGTTTTTCATGTAGAAGTCTTACAAGGGAAACCTGATCTTGATTCACACTATCTCAAGACTGACTAAAGATGCCACCTTATATTTGACAATGCCTTTATTGACTTGAAGTCAGAAAAGAATATGATAGGGCTATTTCATTTAAAATTGCTGCTTCTTCAATGTTTCTTTATGTCACTTCTAACATACATACAAACTTATTCAATTATCCATTATTTGAATACCAGGGGCACCGAGCTGAACTATATGCTGCTCGTGTAGCCAAATGCTTAGCTGCCATCGATGGACGTGAGAGAGTAAATATTGATGACCTGAAAAAATCTGTAAGTATTTGCTGGTTTTGTGTTTCCTTAACCGTATTCTCAAACTGTTAGATAAATAAACAATCAGTGTTATCAAAAGCAAAAAGCGCAAAAAAAGCTCTTAAGGTTCGTTGGGGCTTTAAGCGCAAATAAAGCGTGGGCGTTATGAGAAAAAGCATAAAGGGAGAAAAAATACAAATATATAGGTTTTGATCCAAGACTAATAATTTAAGCATGAAAGACAAATATATAAACAAAGAAATTGAAAAAAAATACAATAAAGTGAAATATCAATTGTTAAGTGTCGCTTCTTCAGAAGAGGCTGACAAGGAAAAATATGTTTTAGAACCTTGATGACGATATTGATGTGCACATTAAGCGAGGCGAAGCGCTCAACACGTTTTGAGCCTCGCTTCAGGGCTTAAGTGCACATCTGGCAACACTGTTAAACAATAACTATTAATTATTTTATTCATCGGATGCAGTATCATGGTACAGTATTGTTTTGTTCAATTCTTTGTGGTCTGAATTGTGATATTGTATATCTGGCTTTGCACACTAATCCTTGGCAAAAACTTCGCACAGACATGCTTGTTCAGTTCTCTGTCTGTCTCTTGGTGTTTCTTGTTCTTAAATCAATACTATTTGGAGAATACAACATAATGTTTATTAGCTACTTGAGGCATTATTATCAATTAATTTTCTTTTTTGACCTTAAGAAAAGAGTAGCAGTTAACCTTTTTGATTTCTCTCTTCTGGATATCTTGGTTGGCTTCAGTTGATGATATTACTCTCTGATGCATAAATTATGCATATCCTTATTTTCAAGAGTAGAGCCCTTATTGTTGCTGTACTATTTAGTCGATGGGGCTCATAGCGTTGATTCTGGTAGAGACACAAAATTCCTTTGGAAAAAGAAGTTCCTTGCTGCATTTAAATTTCTGCATGTAAAATTATGAGGAAGTTAGTAACATGATTTTCCTTGAGTTCACTATGACCTTCTTAGTTCTGATAGGGTTCAAAGAATAAAGCTCTGTGCTACGTTCAAATTTCTTCATCAACAGTGCACGCTTTAATATGATGTATTTTCAGTATATGGAAAGGAGTTAGATTGTTGTAATAATTTTTTTTGTTACTTGACTTATTTAATAACCTCGTGTCATCTGGGACCACCGGTGTTAAATACCAGATTGGATGAGACCCTCTCCCTTGCATTAATTAGTTGTGGAATTAAGGTAGCTGAATGGACGAATAGTGGAACCAGTGTTCTAACATGTTTCTTGGCTGAAGATTGCTATTGATAATAAGCATCCCATCTCATTTCAATTTGTAAACTAATTTTTCTTACCCTCAGGCAGCTTTGCTTCCACATCATGCTTCTCAGTAACGTTGCATCTGTCAGTCTGTTTTTTTGGCTTTGCTCATCAATCCAGAAGACTTTTTCCTTGGCAAGCAATTCAGCATTTTTCTAATAAATCCATTCATGTAGGTAGAGCTGGTCATCCTTCCACGTTCAAGTATAATGGAAAACCCACCGGAGCAGCAAAACCAGCCGCCACCTCCTCCCCCTCCCCCTCCCCAAAATCAAGATTCTTCAGAAGAGCAGAACGACGAAGAAGAAAAAGAAGAAGAAGAAGATCAAGAGGTTTGTTGAGAAGAAATGTTTTTCTCTTGGCTCTCTCTCTCTTTTGGGGAGGGGTTGAGGGTGGGGATTCATTACTTACGTGCTCCTATCTGCTCCAACCAACAAGATGCTGGGAGGGGAGGGAAGGGGGATGATTGATCTCGTTGACCAGATGCTTTTTAATTTGTTAACAGGATGAGAAAGATGAGGAAAACGAGCAGCAACAGGATCAAGTACCTGATGAGTTTATTTTCGATGCGGAAGGTGGTTTAGTGGATGAAAAACTTCTCTTCTTTGCACAACAAGCACAAAGGCGCAAAGGAAAAGCTGGACGAGCAAAGAATGTCATCTTCTCTGAAGATAGAGGTCGATATATAAAGCCAATGCTTCCAAAGGTTACTGTTTCTTTTCCCTTTATTATTCCATTAGTCTCATTAGGTTATTGATTTCCCTTGAAGAATTGATCAAATCAATGGTTACAGTAAAAAACAAATGATTTATCATTTAGTAAACTAGTGTTTAATTATCTCTTCTAACAAGGATGTACCTAGACAGGGTCCAGTGAAGAGATTGGCAGTTGATGCAACTCTAAGAGCTGCTGCGCCATATCAGAAGTTACGAAGAGCAAAGGATGTCCAAAAAACTCGGAAGGTTTATGTAGAGAAAACTGACATGAGAGCCAAAAGAATGGCACGCAAAGCAGGAGCTCTGGTAAAGTTAATTTTCTTTTTTCTTGATTACCTCCTTGAAGTCTTCATCTGTTCTTTTGAAACTATGTTCTTGTTAAGGTACTTATATGTTAACGTTCCTTATAATTTCTTTATAATTCTTATTATTCCTCAATGCACAGAACTAAGTCTTTCATCTGATATCATGAAAAAGAAGCAAGAGATTGGCATGATGGAACATATACTAACTTCGCACTTGATATTGTTCATTGAAACTTGCAGATCTTGATAACTTCAATCACAATATGGATAGAAGCTTCTATTCCAATTGGCTTCTTAAATTTGCCTATGCTATCCTAATTGATATCTGAAGTTTACTATTTGATATGAAATTTGTGGTAGATGAGAAAATGTACATTGAGAATCATGGTTATGACTCTGATATTGTTCATTCAAACTTGCAGATCTTGAAAACGTTAATCACAGTGTGGATAGAAGCTTGTATACTAACTAGACTACTTAAAGCTAGCCTTTGTTACCTTAGCTGTTATATAAATCTTAATATTTGATAGCAGTCTTGTGGTTAATGAGCAACTGGTATATCTAGAACCATGTTTATGATATTTGAGATGTCTACTGAAGGACGTAACCAAGTAGACAAAGTATTACCTAAATCCTACTCTCGATGATTTGTGTCTTTCAGGTGATATTCGTAGTTGACGCTAGTGGGAGTATGGCATTGAATAGAATGCAGAATGCCAAAGGAGCAGCACTTAAGCTACTTGCAGAGAGTTATACAAGCAGAGATCAGGTCAACTTTTAACTATTAGTACTGTATACTGTTAACACTGAATGTGATGTTTGCCCCAAATTTTACTACTGTCATATTCCTTTATAAAATTGTCTCTCTGTCCACCGGCAGCAAAAAATATTTTGCTTCGGTATATGTTAAATTGTTAACTTAGACTCGGGATCTAACATAGTAATCGTTTTAATCATTGAGGATGAAAAGGAAAGAAATAGAGAAAACTAACATACATTTAAGTGAGAGTGGGGAACAAAGAGAGGAGAGAGAATCTTAGTTGGATCATGGACGGAAAAATTAGTTAAGCATTTCTTTATAACTTCATAACAGGTATGGCCCTGAATAATTTTGTCAGTAGATATGTCCTTGGTGTTCTATTTCACTTGCAAATCAAAAGAGTAAAGGAATGTTACTTAAGACGGAAAACAGCTAGTGATTGATCTGAAACAGACTGTCACGACCCGAGCCTACACCCTGGACGTGGCCGGCACTCGAGAACCATTGCTGGTCCTCAAGCGAACCTTCATCTTGGCTGACTACAAGCGGAAGACTAACTCAAGCATACAAAAGCTTAAAAACTGAATAAAAATAATATATTCAACTCGCCATAAAATAGACAACTTAAGTCTTTAAAACATTTAACAAAATAAATGAATAGACTTCTGTAACTCTACTGTCTATCTATGAAGCCTCTAACTGACAAAGATGGAAGTCGGGACAAGACCCACGACATCCTAACAACTGATATAACTGAAAGTAAAAGTGGAATCCTCTGGAAGCAAGGAGGCTCACCATAGCTAACTCGAACTCCATGTGGTAACAATGAAGCTCCTGTTGATGACCCTGAATACGTGTATCTGCATCATGAAACTATGCAGGCCAAATGGCTCAGTACGTGGAATGTACGAGCATGTAAGGGGAATTCTAAAGCATAAACATAAGCTTGAACTTGATAAAAAGGAAACATACTTACCTCCACTCAACTAAACTCAACTCAAGAATAAGAAACATAGTTCAACTCAATG